>CABFVX010010356.1:4259-14439 GCA_902151425.1 Timema shepardi | reverse complement strand
ACCACCACTAGACGTGATTCAACCTAGTCACACAGGCCCACCCCACTTCATAATACGAGGGTAATAACACTTTGTCAGTGAACCGTTGTGGCACATAAAACTGAATAGGTTGATGGCGGTTCTCCAATTAGATTGCTTGTATAGAGATATAAGACGCCATATTTAATACATGAGGTTACCCTCAATAAATGTTCAAATTAGATAGTTCCTGTCCAAACTGAAGCCATTTTATGTTTACTGGCCGGGCCATTTTATGAACCAATATTGTCAATTGAACACATTATTGTTAATCGTGTGTGTTCTGTGTAAAGTGTCACATAATATTATAAATGATTATATTCCAAAATCCGAGGTAAAAATATACCTAGAACTAATAAATTAACGTTATCTTATATTACACTTAATTAAGAGGTTTATTTTCATGTTTGTTTGTTCATAATCAACTCTAAAACTGCTGAACTGATTTATAAATAATTTTAACTTTTATGTTCCTCGTACTCTCAGGGCGAATCCAATAAAATGATGATTTAAAAAAAATATTTTTTAAGCCTTATGTTCAACGGTGTGTACTCCCAATTACTGTAGGATTAATTAATTTTCTGACCGACTCGATTCCCAAATAAACTGGAAACAAAAAGAGTAGATTACAGAATACATTTCAATTTTCAATAGAAAGATAAATTGTATTTTTGTTAGGCTTGTTGTTTTGTGTCTGCATTAATAGGTAAAAAGTGTTTAATCGAAAAATAAAGATTACAAATAAATAAAGTTATAATAAAGTCGCTTGTTTCAATAGTTATTTTTATTTATTCGTCTTCTCTTCGTCTTAAAGATCTGGTTTACTTATAAAATGTCAACAACACAGGTAACAAGCGTACTTCATATATATTTCAATATATTTAACATTAGCATAGATGAGCCTGTGTTTATATTCATGCCTAACATATAACTAAAGGTAAATATTTGATAGCGCTCAATTCAAAATTAATAATAACAATAATAATACTCATAATAACCATAATACAACTATAGAAATGTAGTTATTAAAGTCTAATATTAAATAATGATTTGTGTACAGCGCACAATTTGTAATTGGAATGCAACGATTATTAATTAAATGTAGTGATTTAAGACTTACTTTAATAGATTGTATATTATCTATATACTGTAAATGGTTCCAACATTTTTGTTCTACTCGATAATGTCTTTAAAAAACTGCTCAAGGGCTTACTCATAAAAAAGTTTAATAAACAGTATATCTTGAAATATAAAATTAACCTAATTATAGAAGTGCCTGCGTATAACCCGAACGGGAGGTAAGACGCGGTGCTAATAATAATAATAATAATAATAATAATAATAATAATATAGTAGTGCCTGTACCAATAAATCAAATTTTAATTTTATTCTGATCTGTTCTGTTTTTATTATTGTAATGAATATTATGGTAAGCCTACTTAACAATAACAGAACCAAAACTATAGTATTTATTTTTTTACTTCATAAAATCAATAGAAAGTATTATACTCGTGAAAAAATCGATCTAAAGTTTTATGTGAACCTAACCCAAAAAAAATGGATGTTGACCTTTTTTTTTGTCCTTATGATTGTTTCTGGCCACGAATCCAGGATGACTATATGGATTTTGTTTTAACTTGATATTTAGATTTTATAGGGCTTTTTTTACTTTGACCATAGCCCTCAAATTAGTGCTGAGTAATTTTTAATACCTCATTTTTAATGGCTCTAATGATTTGGTCACAAATTAATATCTTGGGAGTTTTTAACGAGACACTTTACATTGTACATTATTTTGGGGGTAAACTTTTTTTTTAAGGTGGCTTACTTATGAAGGATTTTTCAAAAATTGGAAATATTTTAAAATAGTTTTAATTATTTGGTTAAAAATGGGTAGCCTATCTAATAAGTTTTGTACAATACAAATAATAATTACTATACAATTATTTTATATATTGGTTTTTAATATAAACATTCATTTAATATTAGTTTACTGATGAAAGAATTCTGAAATGTTTGGTTTTTACTTTCTCATATATCAAGAGGAAGAAAGTATAGCGGATAGCACTTACTTGATCCTCTGTAACTTTATTTCTAAATATATTGACAGAGCTGGTGGCCTCGTATGATTGAACTACACCTGGATCTCGATGGAAATGGGCTCAAACTAACGTGCTCTTTCATACTTGAAATCATCGGTGGTGGGCTATTAATACCTTTCTCTCCTTCTCCACCTCATATGTTATTAAATATATATATTTAGATCAGTGAGTGAATTGAAATGATACAAATATAGTTATTTTAGTCCCAAAACAATGTAATAGCTATGTGTTACTCAAATATTTCAAATTCATGATAGAGAGGTTAGTAGGCCCCATGATCCTCACCGGTCTATGGTTGTTTATTTAGGAGCTCGAGTACTCTATTTATCAAATCAAGCCCGATATTCTCGTTAGTTGTTCCATAGTGATGGAGGCTTGTATCCGGAGAGCATATTGGTGGACAACTTTTGCTACATTCTCTTCTCTCATAATGTTCTAATGGATGCTAGGACACAGCACCACCTAACAACATGATCATTAATTATATTTAGCCATCTATCATACTTGTTGGGTTGTAATTATTATTTAGGTTAGTTTCTAACTATACGAGTAGTTTGTAAGTTTGTAATCCATAAAAACATTGAAAGGTGATGGAAATGGATGGAGTAGAGTTGAAAGAAGCAAAGAGAGTGTGAAGTATCTGTGTAGTGTGATTGAGGCAAAAGGGGGCAGCAGAGAAGATATAGTGAGACGAGGGCAGCATGGAGAGGTTTTATACAGGTGTGTAAGAGACCTACTATGGAAAAGAGAAGTGCCCCTGAAGTGTAAGGAAGTGTTGTATAGAGCGTACTTTATACCCACGGTAGTGTATGCAGTGGAAACTTGGACTTTGGATAAACGATCAACAAGGAAAATGGAGACATGGGAATGAAGTTTTTAAGGATCATGCTAGCTGCCACAAGAAGAATAGGATTAGAAATGAAGATGTAAGATCGAGAGTTGTGGTACAGGGGTACGTGAACTAGTAGAGGAAGCAAGAAAGAGATAGTATGGACACGTAATGAGGATGGAAGAGGAGAGTATTCCAAGAATATTAATGTATATGAAGTATGTAGAGATGGTACCACAAGGAAGACCAAGGAAGAGATGGGAGGAACAGACAGCAGCAAGTGTGCAAATGAGAGGAGGAGAGTGGAAGAGGGTGCAGAAGCAGGAATGGTGGAAGGACAGAGGGAGCTGGAGTAATTTTACTAACCAAACCCGGCAACAGGCTGGAAACAGTTCATGATTATGATGATGATGAAAAACAGTGAAACTGTTTCAATAAGGAAGAACTATCAAACACTTATTAAATCATTTATTTTTTTCATCTCTATTTTTACTTATATCCTTAGTGATTTGTGAGCTACTACATCGTTACAGATTCATAATGCTACCGCACATAGAAGATGTCGGTTGAAGAGTGTACACTTAGTACAGTAGTACCTTGGTTGACTAAACTATGGCCCTATCTTATAGTTGAGATGTGTGGTAGGCTTGCAACGTTTCACGGTAAACAAAGGCTAAGAGTTGCAGCTGCAAAACTCGGTAAGAGAGAGTTTACAAAGAGCAACAATAGCAGTTTGTCCCCCATCACATATCATCATTGTTGTCTACATTTCAGTCGCACAAACATCATTTCTAATAATTATACCAGGAAAAATGATTATCCACTCCAAATTGTGGGCTGTCTGTGTAGCTGCGAAGTTATTAATTGTAGCCCATCGATGGAAGCGTTTCAACAATTCACTATCAAAATAATCGAAGGCATTGTAACTCATTTAGAATATCGATTATTTTAACTCAAAATAAAAATAGAATACTTATCAAAACGCAAGTAGATGTGGCTTGGGGTTACACTTGAATGACATTTGGAGGAACGGGAAGGTATAACCATAGTGAAGTAACCTCCATCGGTTTTTGTCGCACGTGTGTCAGATAGAGAATCGGGATATGTCACCTGGAAAATGGACCCCGGTCACAGACAAATAACAGAAACAGACTCGAATCTTACGGGGGGTTCAGCTGCGCTCCTTTTGCCAGCTTGATTCCTTGAACACTAGGCTTCACTAGTGTCAGTACTAGGTGATAATAGGACAGAACGTAGCGAACCTAGTGTTGAATGACTCAAACTGGCAAAAGGAGCGCAACCGTTTCAGCCTGTAGGGTGAGTGTCTGGGTATAGTATGTGTCTGTGACCCCGGCTCATTCCAACATAACATGACCTTGAAGCTGAATCTAACGTACCTCTTCCGTTGTGATAGATATCTCTTGTCTAACATCCGACCATTGAAACCCTTGGTTTCCATTCTCTGCGTGACAGAAACAGCTTCAACCCAGCGGGTAGAACCAAACGTGTGGCCTCAGCCTAACCCCCATGTCACCTACAGAGAAATAATATTAAAATGTCGATAATTATGAAATCTTGGTTCTGGTTGGACCACCATTAATACTTGCTCATAACGGACCTTTTATACTAAAAATAATTCTGCTCAGTTAAAAATATTTTAAAAATTTATTAGTACCTAGTTCGATCATATAAAGTTTTTTTATCCCAAACATATCAGTTGTATCATGTTCCCTATATTTGGTACAGTTACCATTAATTGATAAAGAAGAGGATGCGACGTGTGCTCAATTTTTGTTGGGTACTTTGGATTTAGATCTAAGTTTCTATAAATGTTTAAACAGTAGAATTGTTTTAGTAATCAACTTTATGTAAAAATATATTTATCGAGGCTGAGCGATAATGATTTATATTGGCATTAGTAGAACGTTAATCTTTAATATAATTATTATTACTATATCAATAAATACATGTTTCAAGCTAAGGGTTCGATATTTATTATCTGGAGCTTCTCTCAGTCTAAAGGTCTGTGCAGACCCACGCGAGGGTGTAAATTGAAGCGAAACTCGCGTAAACCAACAATACCATTACGAGATATAGGAGACCACTAACAGGGTATTTAATGATGAACGTGGGGCTGCAGAGTTGTCCCGCGCGGCTCGCTGCATGCTCTGTTTCCCCGCGTCCCTATAGTAGGTTTGGTTGCAAACGGTGGTGCTTTTTTGTGATATCACCACATCCATCACAGAGCAGATGCTAGAAATCATGTCCACCTAACCCATGTTTACGATCCAATCCATAAAGACAACAATAACATCAAGAAGAATAAAAAGAAGAGCCGGATACGGAAAGAGATCGGAAATAAATTTAAAAAGTATTTGGTGAGTAAATATTCTACGTGTGACAGTATTTCTTTATTAATGTCCTGTACCTGTTTCTTAGCTCTTATATCTTTATCTTCAGCTACAGCAAGTAACAGAAATATTTCTTCTGATGAAATACATATAGCTACAAATTTAGACTACACTTAATTAATAATTTAATGAACATGTCCACTTAGACCGACCCGACAGTCATGGACCTGCACACGCTGGTAACCTTCCTTGAGCTACCGCAATTCTCTTCGTTTCGGTTTGACCCCCCCNCCCCCGCATTTCTTTTTTTTTGGTTTGGCCCCCCCCCCCCCCAATCCCGCCACAAATTCCTGCGTTTGTCTGTGAATTGGTGTGCGCAGGCCTTAAAGAAACTTGTTTGAGCTAATGCAGCCCTCTGTGCAGAAACAATCAGTAATTTTTTGACGTGTCCTACTACCCATCCAGTTTATCTGAATAGTCTAATTTAGCAAATGAGGAAAAGAGGGAAAGGAACGGATTTAGAGTAAATGTACCTGACTATGTGTAGTTAGAATGAGAAACAGTTTATTAAATAGCACATGCAGTACACCCGGGATTATAACCCCGACCTCTTCATCCCCAGAAATCCATACTAGAGGAACCTGAAACCAGTTCTCCCTGATGCGAGTGAAACTTGGCCATGCGTTAAGGGGTGCAACAAGTATGAACGTGGATGTTACTGAATATCGTTGTCAAATATGACAGTGATAATTTTAAAAGACAGATATAATTATTCCTTGTGTGTATTTTACTTTGGTTGTCGACGAGCAATCGACCATATATTTTTAATATGAGAGCATCACACAATCTATTATCGTATGAAAAACTATTTTTGTTCATATTGTAGTAAGAAACCCAAAAAAACTGACTGAAATAAATCAACCATTATAAAAAAAATGTTGCATTTTGGGAGATTGTCGTGTTTTAATACCACTAATATTTTTTTTCCTGTGACGCACGGCATATCACTAAGCTTCTCGTTAT
Source organism: Timema shepardi (assembly GCA_902151425.1). Lineage (NCBI taxonomy): Eukaryota > Metazoa > Arthropoda > Insecta > Phasmatodea > Timematidae > Timema > Timema shepardi. The sequence goes on along the minus strand of CABFVX010010356.1, from coordinate 8,116 downwards.
ATTCGTTAGTGACAAATTGTAAAACGTCACTTATAAAATAATTTGTACTAGACAAATTACCGTCATTTACATTAAAACTCTCAAAAGAGAAGTGGCGGTTTATTAGGGTGTATTTCTTTAAATAATTGTGTGCTATTTCCGGCTATAATTGACCACAGGATGTTTCATTTATGTCAGAGTGAAGTGGTGGCTTGTAAGTCTGTGAGCGTTATTATTTGTATTGTTAGGGAATGATAATAATAAAAACTGTCTCTGATGAATCACAAGTCTACCAAATCGCTTCGAATAAAACACTTTTTTTTTTGTATTTGATAGTGTGGACTTTGAGAGCAGTCAGTACCTGTAGGCGGGGCTATGAAGGAGGACTCTAAACTACAATTTTCTAAATAGCATGGTACTGTATAACTCTATAGGCCATTTAAAGGATATGTTTATAATAAAGTAAAAGGGGTAACGGGTGTAATTTCTAGACACATGAAATACTAGTTGTAGTAAAAGTGATAGGCCTACTTAGTAGGACAAGGTACCTTAAGCTAGTTTTATACAAGATAATTTCACCCCTATTTTCTACAATAGGCTAAATAGTAATATTGTTACGATATGTAAGAAAAAACAATACACAAAACTAATACGTGTGTAATGGTTTAATTAGAGCAATTAAATAATAGTATGAAATGCTATTCACACATATAATTTTATTTACTGTTTGGGGATAGAAAATAATATTAGCCAATGATAATACAAAGTTCTTATATCGTTTCAAATCCAAACGTCATCGCAGGTTTTATGGCATCCCCCCATTACATTAAAAGTTGAGGGGTTTGCACCCTCTATCACCCCCTCACCCTACACTAACTGTAGCTACACTAAACATTAATTTACTTTAAGAAACATTCAATTTATTGACTGACATTAACAGAGTAATTTAGGACCTGGAATATGATCGCATGTTAATTATGAATTACTTATTAAAATTACAGATTATCTATTCATTTTTAACCATAATTCGATTTCAGAACAAAGAGAATGTTATTCAGTACAATTTATTAATGTACTCATAATTCTGACCTATACATTATTTGTAATATATACTTAGCCTGGTTCGGTGTCCGCATGGTCTAAGAAATCACACTCAATATAGACTATAATGCCAATGACAGGGATATAGGGGTTCGAATCTCGGTCGGGTGTACTGAGTGTGGTTTTCGCTAAATGATTTTCCAATCACCCTCCACAAAAATGCGTGTATACCTCCTCTTAATATAGCCTCCTCATCCATAAAACTATTAGCGTAACTAGTAGACTATATATGCATAAATACTGAAACGGTAGTAAAACGAGATGATAAAAATATTATATTGACAATATTAATGTAGTATTATACAATTTGAGCTGCAAATATATTTTGATTAGCAAGAAATTCTTTAGACACCAATTTTATAAAAGCAATATTCTAAGTGTTATAATATTTAGAGTGTAACTTAGAAGAAATCTAGCAAAGTAGAGTGGATCGCAGTTATAAATTACATGTGTAAAAAGGTCACCTGGCGGTCTAGGGGTAAGGTGTCAGACTTCGGTGCTGGCGGCCGGAGTTCAATCTTCGGTCCCGGCACAGATTTATCTGATTACCAAACCCTTCCTTCACCTCTGACAAGACATCTTGTGAATGTGAGGAATGCCAGGCCTCCACCGTGGTTTGGATCCCACGTTAAACTGTAGGTCCTCCATTTCATCTCACAATCACCCTACCATTACACATTAGCGTAAGTGCGTATAGCCCGAACGGGTAGTAAGACGCGGTGCTAATAATAATATTAATACATGTGTAAAACCAACCGGATGTACACAGGTGGGACTTTAACCTCGACAAAGCCCCAAATTCCATTTTTATAATGTTGAGTAAAATGGTATCGGCTCTACGCCAAGACTCAGTAATACAGCTAGACAGAAAGACGGGAATGTAATATAACTCTTCCTGTTTCGGATGGTTATGATGCGTCCACCAAAATCTCGTGTTTTATTATTTCTTGATGATAACAATACTTCACTCTCCAAGGGGTTGAGAGCATCCAACGCGAACCGATCAATTCAATAACTCTTCAATTGGCGCCGCATCGCAGGTCAAATAGCAATTAATAATCCGTAACGCTTCAATTGGCGCCCAACGGGGGGCCATAACACTTCAACTTCCTTGGAAGGAGTGTGAGAAAATATTTACGAAACACACGCCTCAATACACCCAACCGGGATTAGAACCCAGACCATTCTTCCACCAGAAATTCAGTCAAGAATAGCCTGACAACAGTTAGTGCCCACCGATGCTAATGAAAATTGGTTATGTGAGGAATGGTCACGTGTTTTGGATGAGTAAGGTTTAATTTATAGGAAATGTGTCTGCATTTGTGTGGAAGTAGAGTGTAAGACAATTTATTAATAAAACAATGTACACCCAACCAAGATTTGAACCCCGATCTCCCCGTAGTTGGCAATACACTCAGTGCAGTGTGTATTGTTTTCACAGGCAACGGAAAAACACAAATACCAACAATAAGTTTATAAAAATGAATGTAAAATTTGGACGAGTAACTCTGAGAAAATTAATAACTGAAACATACGAGGACAAATTTGCCAAAAAGACCCACAAACTAGTAAATAAATACAATTAACTTCAATAACTACGAGTATGTTACAACTCGGAGAAACAATTTATTGCAGCCATCACCCGGGCCCAGATAATTTCCACGATTACTGGTAGTGGCTGTTTTAGGAGATGGGGAATTTGACAATAAGGGATATCAGCCCTTGTTTGCCTGAATAAAGGAACAGAGAAATGAAAACTGACAAATGTATCTGCTATTTGGTATAGGACGAACTCGAGAGGTGGCAACCCTTAGTTTTGGGGTCGGGTGAGACAAATAAGAAGATAAAGATTACGAACGTAAGAGACCAAAGAGGTCTGAGATGATAGCGGGGAGCGTGACACCAGATGGGATCAGCGTAAAGCAAAACCGAGAGAATATGAGAATGAAATAATATGAGTGTGTGTGAGGTAAAGAGGAATGTCTGGTCAGTGAGCTGGGTCCGGAGCTACATGACCCCTCCCGCACCTTGTTTAGGACGTTGATGGTGTGCTCGTCAAGGTGATCCACCAGTATTCTTCCGAGGAAGGACGATGTCCACGAATAATAGGGGAGGGAAGTGTCCAGGAGGGTATGAAGTAAGTATATTGCAAGTGTGACGCTTTAGATTACCAGGCCACAGAATTGGTCATGAGACAAGTTTATTATTAAATCTGATAATTAAAAAATAGATGTATATATACTGTTAAGAAATAGGTGAAATCGCGAACATTTGACTAAAATATTTCGAGTGAGATTTAATAATGTTTATATCTTCCTAATCAAATATAGTTTCAGTAGGTCAAATGTATTTATTTTTAGAAACATTTATTAATTGTTTTTGTTTTTTAACGAGAGTAAAATATATCATTATATTAAACTTGCTGTATGTGATGAATACACGAATATTCGATCATTACAGGGGAATGGAATTTAACTAAAATTTGAAGAGATCACAATTTTTTGTTTTTAATATTCCTCCCAGACTTTAAATGGATCCTCTTGAAATTTTTCCATATAACTATTTAAAGAAAATCAATTCATGTCCATCATTGGTATTTCATGTTGGCATAAATCCTTATTAGAAAATATACAAACAAAATATAGTATTTATATAAATTAAATAATCATACTTATTATTATTATCATCAAAACCGTAACGTCAGGGTGTACTCTAAAACTAAGTCTCCCAAAGCCTTCTAATAGACAATCAGAATATATATATATATATATATATAT
>CABFVX010010354.1:0-14454 GCA_902151425.1 Timema shepardi | reverse complement strand
GGCACTGTGCCAGCTGATTGCTGGGGCACTGTGCCAGCTGATTGCTGGGGCACTGTGCCAGCTGATTGTTGGCGCACTGTGCCAGCTGATTGCTGGGGCACTGTGCCAGCTGATTGTTGGCGCACTGTGCCAGCTGATTGTTGGCGCACTGTGCCAGCTGATTGCTGGGGCACTGTGTCAGCTGCAATGAATGACAGCTGATCCACGGCGAACAATTTGTTTTGATCGCATTGCCATAACGATAAATGGTGCACCCCAACAGTAAATTGTTTCTCTCATAGTCCTGGGACGTAGTATTCCCTGTCCTTGTTTCTAAAACCACTAAGTTCCTAACAATCCACTCACGCGATGTCCCAGGGTTCGACGGCAGCCGACTCAAGTGCTGCAGCGTCAACTTCAGTGACTTCCACCCGGAGTGTTTCCCCATCCGTCTCCCGGAGAGGGACCCAGTGTACGGGAGAGCGGGCGACAAATGTCAGGAGTACTCCAGGTCTGCGTCTGCCCCTCGCACCGGCTGTACTCTGGGTGAGTCCTCTCTCTTCCTATAGACCGGCGGAGTGTCGCGAGGTAAACAGAGCTTGTGATAGGTTCTCGCCCACTCGGACCCCCATTTGACCAATCATACATAGGCTCTGCTCTACACACCTCACACGAGAGTGTTTAAACTAATACTGCTTACCCTGGCAACACTTCACGACTCGCCACTGTTATAGACTAATGTTTCTCAAAGTTTTGGCGATGAAGAGCCGCCCAATGGAAGATATGCGCACTGGGGTACCACTGAAGCCCCGGGAAAAAGTGGAGAAGAGGGGGGAAGCTTAAGGTTATTCAGGACTTTTTTTTATTTCTTAATAGTTGATAGTTCACTGTGGACCCCCAGCGGTTCATGGTCTACACTTTGAGAAACACTGGTCTATCGAAACAGAACTGTATTTACTGAGCTAATACAGGCAATGCACTTTGTGAGATGTTGTCTGTATCCGAGTATTAAACTGAAAATATACAAGACTATAGCCCGACCCGTAGTTCTTTACAAGAATGGAGCGTGGTCTCTCTAATTCTGTGCAAGCAAATTATTATTAGCACCGCGTCTTACTACCCGTTCGGGTTATACGCACTTACACTAATGTGTAATGGTAGGGTGATTGTGAGGTGAAATGAAGGACCTACAGTTTAACGTGGAATCCGAACCACGGTGGAGGCCTGGCATTCCCCACATNTATACGCACTTACGCTAATGTGTAATGGTAGGGTGATTGTGAGATGAAATGGAGGACCTACAGTTTAACGTGGAATCCGAACCACGGTGGAGGCCTGGCATTCCCCACATTCACAAGATGTCTTGTCAGAGGTGAAGGAAGGGTTTGGTAATCAGATAAATCTGTGCCGGGACCGAGGATTGAACCCCGGCCGCCAGCACAGAAGTCCTACACATTACCCCTAGACCGCCAGGTCGCCTACAAGCAAACGATCATTACTATACTCACCTCATGAAAAACACCTGACTCGGGCAGGTAATACAGCTCAAACAAGATGTCGCATTGTGGTGCAGTTTTTTTTACTACACCTTGAACAGATACTAAGACGTGATTACAAAAATAAAAGTCATATAATGCCAGTTCTGGTTTGAGTGTGACTGTTTTTCTAATATCCCGGTCGTTGGCCGCGAATGGGTCCCTAGTGGTCATTGACGGTGCTTACTTCTTGCAGGTCCCCGGGAGCAGTTAAATCAGGTGACCTCTTTCATGGACGCCTCAATGGTGTACGGTAGCTCCAACGAACAGGTCAGCCAACTGCGAGCGTTCAGCGGCGGACAGCTGACCACCCAGAGGGGGCCCGGCGGTACAACGCTCCTGCCGCCGGACAAAAACACCTTCGACTGCCGACTCAACGGTACACAGAAGTGAGTGAAAACTTGCAGGGGTTGGTCGCACTGTCTGGGGTTTTTTAACTCGCCTAAAGAAGCCGAGGGGTCTTACAATTCGGTTTAAAATAAGTATTTGAGGGATTGTTTCACCTGAAAAGTAAGATTTTATATTTTTTTTCGAAAAAAAGAAAAAACATTTAAGTTTACTCAACTGATTTTTTTTTAAATTTTGGTTTATAAAAATGTTTATTAACTGTTCTTTAAAATTGATTTGACAATTATGTTCAAAATTTCTTTCTGAAGCGTTTTTCATACGAGTTACAGATTATGTTCGTTTTTCCGAGGAAAACTTTTACCGATAACACACGTTTCCAGCTGTTTCCTATCCGGGGACTGGCGAGCCAACGAGCACTCGGGGCTAGCCGCCTTGCACACCTTGTGGCTGCGGGAGCACAACAGACTCGCCGGGGAGCTCCACAGACTGAACCCCCACTGGGGCGACGAGACCCTCTTCCAAGAGGCGAGGAGGATAGTAGCCGCCGAGATACAGCACGTCACTTACTCCGAGTTCCTCCCTGTGGTCCTGGGACAGGTACGCTAGGTCCACTGGCTCTTAGTCGATAGCGCACGGTGCTAGACTCTGCCCTGCCTCGGCTCTTGAGTAGGACACAAAGAGCTGAGGATGATCTTTTCTCTGAAATGTTTGCTAATTATAACTTCACTTTCAATCTTTCTTTTTTAAAGTGACAGCCAACAGTTGAGACTGATAACAGGCTAACACTAAAAAATACAGAAACACATATTACTTACAAAAGATGGTTACATTATTGCAATAAAACCAATTAATAACTAATAATAACAAAGAGGGAGCACATTAAAATAGATGATTTGATGGTAATGATAATAATTTTGTAAAGCGTACACACTATACAGACAGAAATACTTTTAAATAACGATAAGAGTGATCCATAAATAACTCTCTGATTTTAATCTTCCTTTTGTGATAAAAATCATACTCCGGGAATCTAATGTTTGGACATTATCCGAGAGGGCTGAATTTGTAGAGAGGTACGAGAGGACTCGATAATACCTACATGGTCAAGGGTTAGTGAGACTAGAAATTATGCTATTAAATATGATAAATACAAAAAAGATCATCCAAATAAGGTCTTCGTGAGAAGCCAAGGCCCAAGTGGTTTCAAATTCCATCATAATTATTGTAAAAGCAGTTAAGAAAAGGTTTTATCATAGCAAGCAGTGACAAATTTGTGTTGAACTCTTTCCACTCTGAGAAATTCAGTCACTGTGATGGAATTCCACATCACAGTTACCTACTACTACTACTACTACTACTACTACTGCTGCTACTTCTACTACTATGACTACTACTACTACTACTGCTACTACTGCTACTACTGCTACTAGTAAAACACACAGAAGGATCAGTTTTAACATCTGGGCGAGCGACTTAACCTCTCATATTGCGTTGTTCTGTGCCGACGGCAGATGACGATGGACCGTTATGGGCTACAACCACAAGCCTCCGGGTTCTTCACGGGCTACGACATCAACCTGAACGCGGGGATGGCCAATGGGGTGGCGGCTGCTGCTCTCTGGTTCGTCGCTTCTCTCATGCCCAAGACGCTGACCGTGTTCGACAGGGTGAGTTTGATGGCGGCCAATGTTCCCGACAGAGTTTCGAGGAGAGGAGGTATAAGAATGTTTTAGAGATTCCCCCCTTCTTTGGAGTAGTGTAACAATAAGCTATATGCAACAGTATTTTTAGCTTTCATCTCTATTCATTTCGCTCATTTGATTGTTTATTAATTGTTTATTCTTCATCCCTATACAATCATTACCTCTCATTTTACTTCCTTGTCATGTGATCTGAATCTGTCAATTTATATAAATATTATCAATACATTATAAAAGATTATAGTAAAATGTTATCAGTGTTGGCCGCAGAAAATATGTTTGCATTTTCTAAAAGGCTTTCTTTATCTATGAGAATTGAACTGTAGAATCCTCTGTGTGTGTGTGTGTGTGTGTGTGTGTGTGGTTTTTTGTGGTTGTTTAATGTTGTGGAGAGTATGTATCACGTGTTTGTCTCAGTCAGGCAAGAAGGTGGGGGAGAAGTCTGTCTCCTCCTCGGCCTATGCCCCCTCTCAGCTGTACGAGAGAGGAGGTATAGACAGTGTGGTACAGTCCTTGCTCCACGGACCGGCTCAGAGGGAGGATGAACATATCAACGAGGTCATGACCAACCACATGTTCCAGGACTCCAACAAGGGTGAGATGACACGACCACCGTGAGCCAGTATAGGAACATTCTTGCGCCTTCTGGAACATTCTAGAAACTTGAATCTTATTGAATATTCTAGAAACTTATTGAGACTTATTGAAGCTTCTTGAACATTCTAGAAACTTCTTTCATACACAGTTAAGGGGCATTTAAGGTCATAACTATTAGAACACTACTGTATACAGCTAAAGTACTGACATGATGTCTGTACATTAGTTGTATACAGTAGTCACTGGGTATTATGGGTAACAGGACAAACACATAGGCCTTCACACACTTAAAAAAAAAATGTTTTGACAAATCTTAAAATATTTTAAAATATTGACTTAAAATACTCAATTTATGTTAAATTATTACAATTTTGAGCTGTTATCTACATTACACATTATTATTACTAGGAAAAAAACTAAGATAATTGAATTTCATGTTGTGATACTAACTTGATTTATCAGATTAGAATGAAATATATAGCTTTAATAATATTTTATATACTCCATTTGGTTTCTCTTTAAGATTAAAAGTGGACTTCACAAATTCAAATACATATAAATAAAATTCCCTTTCTTTACCCTTCAATACAGTAAAACCTCGTTAGATCACACCTCAATAGTCCGAAACTCAGGATAATCCTAATAGACTTTTCAAAAATCGAAGGAAAAAAAAAAGTAAAATGAAATATGTTTGATTGGCTAACATGCTCAATGTTAAAAGAGAAACAGTAATATCTGATAATAAATACTTAATATCTACATGTTGTAATCAAGACAATTTGTTTTCCTGTCGCTAAGAATAATTACATTTTACAATGGTGAAAATTGATAAAGCTAAATAATAATAATATAATAATGATATTTAGCACCGCGTCTTTACTACCCGTTCGGGTTATACGCTTTAAGTACTAATTACTCTAATGGATTAGGAATTGGGAAGGTTGAAATAGAGGAAGTGAACTTGCATTTACGTGGAGGGAAAGTGGAAAACCATTTTGGAAAAACCACCCTCAGTTCACCCGACCGAGATTCGAACCTTGAGCTCCCCGTCCTCAGCAGTCGAGCTCAACACGACAAGCGCGTTAGTTAACTACGCCACCGAGGCGGGTGATAAAGTTAAAGATAAAGGGAAAATAAACTAACAAGAGTAAATTTAATGAAGACGCCCACCTAGAGAAAGAGGAACAATGTGTGAAAAAATCCAATGCACAGAGGTGACATTTTCTTTTCTTCTGTCTTCTACAGTAGAAGCAGTCACACATATTTAAACACAAATAGAGTAATATTTAGGCAATATTGCCTTTATCAAACACAAAGAGAACAGAGGGAATAAACCTCACACAAACACTGGCTTATTCAATCATTTTGAATTAAGAAAAAGAAAAAACTGTTAGAAAAAATTGTGCTATTTTTGGGAGTAGGCTTTCTTCATTATATATATATATATATCTCCATTTCCATTATTATAGAATTATGTTGCCATTGGGCCACCTTATTTTTAAACATAAAAATAATTACAGTAACATATTTAGTGCTACGCATCAGTTAAATAAATTAAAATTTGATTAAACTAATTCAACTGTAATTTAAAATTCATGAAAATATTCATCTCGAGCTTAGTCCGAATTTTCGCTAATCCGAACAAGCTTCAGTGTCAATTAGTTCGGATTAACGAGGTCCTAGTGTATTTGAGTTAAAGGGCTATCCACGAATAGCAAGTGAAAGAACTAAAGCTTGACGATCACGTTATTAAACACTCTCATTCTTCACAAAGATTTAAGGATTTGATAAGAAATGGTTCTCCGGTCTTGCCGTTGTTCTGTGGACCATGATAGCCCCCGGTGTGTTCTGGCCAGGTGCTGGTCTGGACTTAGCTGCCCAGGTGATCCAACAGGGTAGGGACCATGGTCTACCAGGGTACACCCATTGGAGACAGTTCTGTGGACTCTCATTGGCCGACAAGTTCCAAGACCTTACAGATGTAATGCCTCTCCAGGTGGTCTCCACACTCAGCAAAGTGTACAGGTGATAATACATAGAGATACAGACACCTGTTGTTTGCCCTCGGCTCTGTTTGTTGATGAGGGTGCACTGCATACTGTTGCATAAGTTATCATCCAAGATCCGTCTATATACCATTAAATAACTATGATAGAATTATATAAAATGAATCACAGGATAACTTATAAAAACATATCCTACACCTTGGTTCAGTCGGTACATTGTTTGTATACAGAGTTAAAGGTACCTGGTTTGATTCCTGTTACGTCAGAAAAATGTATAATGGTTGAAATGTGGGTTTCTCCTTTCGTAGTGAGGAATTGACGGTGCTGTGTTTGTTTCGGATTTAAGTTGTGTGCTGATACAATCATTCAATTTAGAAAGTGCACATTATACACATCTAATTAGATTAAAATACTTCAATATTTCAATGCCACACTGCATCTTCCTCAGGGGGATTGGTCTTGAAGAAGGCTTCAGTGGTGCCAACTTAATTGTTGAAGGAGGAAAACTCCTATGGTGGATTAAAATTTCCCTTGAGGTTCTGCTATTGTTCTATGTGTATGTAGGATGGTGTTAGTGGTGCAACAGGGTTTAGATATGGAATGTGAACTCATTTACTGAGGAAGGTGCCTTGTGGCATTGACATAGTGTTTAAGTGTTTATGATTTTAAAGTTTTATGTGAGCTTCACTACAGTAGCCCTATGTCTTCTTTGCTGCTGACTGACAGCTCACAGCTGACTTCTGACAGTCAACATTTAAATATATACCTACATTTTGACTGTTGGAAGTGACAGCTGCTAAACACATTTTTTGCAGATCATATGGTTCGGCGTAGGGATACACAATTTGGTCTGTTAACGTTTCAAAGCTGTCAGCTGTCAGCTGTGAGATGTCAGTCGGCACCAAAGAAGCCATGGGGCTACTGTAGCTACAATTTTATGTATTAGTAAAATATCAGCATAACACAATGCACTTTATTTCATACATAGGTTATATTTATCTATGAAGTTAACTCGAACATAGAATTGACATTGAACATTTTCACTATCCAGAAATGTTTCAGACATTGATCTGTTCACCGGAGGTCTGGCCGAGACTCCGACGGAAGGTTCCGTGGTGGGGCCCACGTTCGGTTGTCTGCTCGGTCGTCAGTTTCATTACCTCCGTCTCGGGGACCGCTACTGGTACGAGAATGACCTCCCACCGTCCTCATTCACCAAGGGCAAGTGTTTCCTTCTCCCTTTTACAGATACAGTCACCAACAAAACTCCAGGTGAGCCGTGAACTACCAGGCGGGCTTGTGATGTCGTGTAGCTCATCACGATACCGGCTGCTAAATCTCATAAATGGTCTGAATAATACGTTTCAAGATTACACTTGAACCACAAATATTATCAAACTGCGGTTACACGCGACTTCCATTTGACAACAGTAAAATTTGGAACAAGTTTACAAATTTTCTCATTTAAATTTTGTTGTATTTTTTTGAAATGTGCTAAAACAGTTTCTCTGCTCTCAAATATACTATTTTCAAAAGTAGATTTCAAAAAATCGGACTAAGATGTGATGTTTGGTTGGAGATGTATTACCTACCTAAGTTAGTAAGTAAGGTGTTATCGGGGGGAGGGGGGGTGGAGGTTGAGAGACGATCTCTTTATATGTAGTTCTATCTTACATTTGTATTAAGACAAAAATTTTCCCCATTTTCTTGTCAGTTTTATACTCTCTCGTTTGAATAAAAAAAAAGGGGCTCAGTGCGCCCACAAAAATATCATGCTTTGTTTTTAGTATGACCTTTTGAGCCTTCATTTTTATATCAAGTGTTACAGCTTTCAAGGTCTATTAAATCCATCAATTTTTTGTTGTTACTATAAATAATTACTTCATAATATTTTTATGTACATGTACAATCAAAGGAATTCTTCTCTGTCAAATACTTATTTGGACTAGAAGTGAAATGTAAGATTTTTTTTAAACTTTGTAAAGTTCTTTTTTTTTTCATCTCTACAGCTCAATTGAATGAACTCCGCAAAGTGACCTTGGCGAGAATAATTTGTGACAACTCTGACAATATAAATGAAGTCCAACCATCAGTATTTTTGGATAAAGACCCATTTTTGTAAGTATATTTCTCTCTTTTAAATGATGATATAAATCTACATTTAACCTCGATCTTCGATTAAATGCAGTCCAAGGCGTCCTTCTTGCAATAGACTGGAGTGCCGATGATGGAGATATTGGTGTTCGAATCCTGATCGGCCATACTGAGGGGTCTTTTTTACAAATTTTTCACTCTCCCTCCATACAAATGCGAGTACACTTACTCCATATTCAACATTTCTCATAACTACCACAATAGTGTGAATGATACATGTACGAACAACCTGAATGGGTAGTAAGAAACAAAAAATAAAAATGCAAATTAGAAAGTAGTGGATATTTTGTCGTCCTTTTGTGTCTCTATCCTTCAACTGAGGTTATATATTTTATTATTTAATTTGGAGCGTTTAGTAGGCTCTTTCTAAGCTTAGAGAGTGAATCCTAACTTAATTTAGGAACGAGCATAGCCTCCAGTCAATATGCACCCATGTTAACTCACCCTTCCCTCCTTGTTCGGTTAGAGCACCCATCCTCGCCGAGGGAACGCCCCCCTGAGTTTCAGTTTACAATGTTCCAGGAACGCCATGTCCCGGTGCTCAGACAACGTCATCCAGCGCATGGGGCTGACCCCTTGGAGCACCACGATCCCCCACTTCTCAGTGTCAAGCTCCCTCTTGGCCGACGCGATGGCCCGGGCCAAGAAGGATGTCAGTAGAGTCCTCCAGACGGAGATCGACCTGTGGGAGCAAAGTAAGCCTCGTGACTCGGCGAGACGGAGCTGACGTGTGCTATTCTCGGTTAAACTCTGCCAAGGATAGTAACATACGCTCCAATAACTAGGATTGGGGCGCTCCAGTCCTCTGGTGTTCGAGAGATTTGTAAACATCTCAAAAAAAGTATCTTGAATACAATTTAGACCTTGACTTGATAGTGTAGTTGGGAGGATAACAAAATCACACACAAAAAAAGAAGGAATTAAATTGAACATTGAAGAGAGGATTGAAAGGCAAGGCCTACAAACTTGGAGTGATTGAAAGGCAAGGCGTACAAACTTGGAGGATTGAAAGGCAAGGCGTACAAACTTAGAGGATTGAAAGGCAAGGCGTACAAACTTAGAGGATTGAAAAGCAAGGCGTACAAATTTACCAGAAAACTGTGGCCTCAAAGTTCACAGTTAAAACAAAACACACAGCAATACCCCGATTTTGGTTGTAAGAACCCTAGAGAGAACTCTAACATATTTATTTGTGGCCAACATTGATAACATTTCACTTTATTATTTGTGTGATTTTATAGGTGACAGCTTCAGATTATGTTTAAAATATTGTTTCAAGTTGGATAAAAAGAAATTATTAAAAAAAAAATGAAATAGTATGATAAAACTTAAGTTTACGTTATTTTAAATGTAATATATAACAGGTAATTAAAGATCTTTACATTTATAACAAAACTGTGATCTATCTTTTACAAGTGTTGGCAACCCAAAACCTAAACATATGATTTTCGAACTGTCATCAGGTAAAAACCTATCGTGAATGGAATATATATGTAATGCTCGGGGTACATAAATCGTCTTCTTCTCCCGTACCCAGAAAATAACATAATCATGTGATTTGTTGTGTTTTAATTGTGAACTTTGATGCTAAGTTTTATGTTAAAAATGTAGGCCCTCCCCTTTTCAATGTTTAAGTTATATATCCAAATAACCTTTGTTTACACACCAAAAAAAGAAATTAATGTTCATTAAAGTGTTTTATTTGTTGTTTTTGATGTAAAATAGACATCTCAAACAAAATAGCATTTTTTTTGTCGGTGACACCAAGCTTTTAAACAACTTTAAAAAAAATATATATATTTTAAAAATCTTTTCACCTTGACTAAAAGTGTATATTATTTTTTAAAGATTCTAGGATTCTAGTTTGGATCCAACATTCAAAAGAAAATGTTTAATAGTTGTATTTGAAAGGTACCGTATTCCTCGGCCCACAAATAGCCGACCCCAAGATCTAGGCAAAGTGAGCGACGTAGAGGTGATGTTTAGTAGTTGTATTTGAAAGGTACCGTATTCCTCGGCCCACAAATAGCCGACCCCAAGATCTAGGCAAAGTGAGCGACGTAGAGGTGATGTTTCCTTGGTGTTCTCAGAGCGTGTGGCAGACCCTCTATCCCCGGTGGGGACAGCGTTCGGTTTCAACCGACCCAAGAGACAGGCCCAGGAGATCGCCAACACTTCCCTCCTGCTGCAGTTCGCCTCTGCGAGATTCGTCAGCAGTTACCTGCAGAGGTAATCCTACATCGCCCATTTCGAGGGAAATAGTTCCCATGAGCTTGTTACCCGCTTCGGTGGTCACATGGTCTAAGCCGCTACTCTCACAGTAGACTAGACTGCTGATGACAGCGAGATCAAGGTTCGAATCTTGGTCAGGTGTACTGAGGGTGTTTTTTTTAACCAAAATGGGTTTTAACTCTCCCTTTATGAAAATGTGGGTACACTTCTTATAAATAAGCGCTCTGTAGACAATGCTATCTGTTACTGTGGAGTCGATCTATTACAGAGTACTATGCACCTTATGGTTACGGAGTCTCTAGATGGAGCTTTACTTAGTTACATACGGGTACATTGGTTGGACAACTAACTATATAAAATACCCGCCTCAGTGGCGTAGTTGGCTAACGCGCTAGTCGTGTTGAGCTCGACCGCTGAGGACGGGGAGATCGAGGTTCGAATCTCGGTCGGGTGAACTGGGGGTGGTTTTTCCTAAATGGTTTTCCACTCTCCCTCCACGCAAATGCGGGTTCACTTCCTCTAATTCAACCTTCCCTATTCCTAATCCATTAGAGTAATTAGTACTTAAAGCGTATAACCCGAACGGGTAGTAATACGCGGTGCTAAATATAATTATTATTATTATTATTATTAACTATATAATATATCTGTAATATATATAAGACATCATTGTATCAACAAACCTATAATAATAATAATATTTAGCACTGCGTCTTAATACTCGTTCGGGTTATATGCATTAAGTACTAATTAAGCTAATGAATTAGGAATTGGGAAGGTTGATTAAAGGAAGTGAACCCGCATTTGCATAGAGGGAGAGTGGAAAACCATTTAGGAAAAACCACCCCAAGTTCACTCGACCGAGATTCGAACCTCGATCTCCCCGTCGTCAGCAGTCGAGCTCAACACTACAAGCGCGTTAGCCAACTACGCCACCGAGGCGGGTTAACAAACCTATAAACGCCAATCATAATAATAAGTAACACTCTACCTTTCGTTCTCCCCGCTATACCTGTTCAACTGATGTCCTGAGTAAAAGCAATATGGCGCATCCAAGAGTCACATCGCTAAGTGAACACGGCCGACCTAACTGCCGTGTTCTCCCAGTACTCCACCCCTCCCCTGCGTCTATAAGCTAGGTGGAGGGAGGACTCATTGACCCGCGACACAGGAACATTCTGACTGTCTGCGGAATGTCTGAATGTCTCCAGTCAGCTCCAGGACCTGGAGTCTGCGCGCAGCTCCCGGGTGAGTCTCAGGGAACTGGTGGCTGTGCTCCCCAACATCGACCTCTCCGACACGGTGGAGATACCGCGGGTGTTCCGGTGCGATGAGCAGACGCTGCCCTGCGACCACACCAGTCGCTACCGTACCATCACCGGCTGGTGCAACAACCTCCGGTCACCTGAGCTCGGCAAGTCACTGAGGGCCTTTGTCCGGCTGCTACCACCGGCGTACCATGATGGTGAGTACTGACCACCAGTGTACCATGATGGTGAGTACTGATAGTCGTCTAATATCATACAACCACCGGTGTACCATGATGGTGAGTACTGATAGTCGTCTAATATCATACAACCACCGGTGTACCATGATGGTGAGTACTGATAGTCGTCTAATATCATACAACCACTGGTGTACCATGATGGTGAGTACTGACCACCGGCGTACCATGATGATGAGTACTGACCACCGGCATACCATGATGGTGAGTACTGATAGTGGTCTAATGTCGTACAACCAGTGGCGTACCATGATGGTGAGTACTGATAGTGGTCTGATGTCATACAACCACTGGTGTACCATGATGGTGAGCACTGACCACCAACGTACCATGATGGTGAGTACTGATANTACCATGATGGTGAGTACTGATAGTGGTCTAATGTCGTACAACCAGTGGCGTACCATGATGGTGAGTACTGATAGTGGTCTGATGTCATACAACCACTGGTGTACCATGATGGTGAGTACTGACCACCGACGCACCATGATGGTGAGTACTGATAGTGGTCTAATGTACATACAACCACTGGTGTACCATGATGGTGAGTACTGACCACCGGCGTACCATGATGGTGAGTACTGATAGTCGTCTAATATCATACAACCACTGGTGTACCATGATGGTGAGTACTGACCACCGGCATACCATGATGGTGAGTACTGACCACTGGTGTACTATGATGGTGAGTACTGACCACCGATGTACCATGATGGTGAGTACTGATTGCGATAGTGATGTAATGAGCCTCAATCCTCTTGATATTCCCAAGTATATATTTCTAAGTGTTGGTAGTAATGTCTGTGCTGTTCCCTAGTATCAATTGCAATGTCTGCCTTGTTCCAGGTGTGGGGAGTCCCCGGGCCATGTCTGTGACAGGGAAACCCCTCCCCAGCCCGAGGCTGATATCTGTGAGTGTTCATCCAGACACAAGCAAGCCTCATGTCCGCTATTCGCTCATGTTCATGCAGTTCGCTCAGATACTGGACCATGACCTCACTCACACGCCAGTCAACAAGGGTGAGTCATAGGGGTGCTAGACAATATATTTTCCTATAACATGTGACAAATATTGAAGTTTAACTTTCCAAAATTGGTAGGACTGTTTTATCTGCGATTGGGATTTTTTCACATTAATTTTTTTGTTGCAAAAGAAAATATCAATTGTAGCTAAATGCAAATATATATATATATAAAATTGAGCTCACATTCAGTCAAGTGTTATAATAATGGTCCGGGGTCAGGTTGTAGAGTTTGTTATATAATTATGTTGGGCTGAACTATCAAAAGTATCATAGTAGCTCTAAAAAAATTGGATTCCTAGTGATAAAAAAATAACTTGCATGTAATTTTATTAGAGCTCAAATCTGAAAAATGTTTAGACCGCCGAATCTTGAATTTCTTCAAAGATTTGGTGGATTCAAAGAGCTGAGCCCTAAAGATGCGTCTTTCGTCTATACGATGTATGGATGTAACGATGTAAACGTTTCCAGGGTTTGTCGGGGAATCTATCCTTGACTGTCAGCCATGCGACTCGATGGAGACCGTCCATCCGGAATGCTTCCCCATCCCTGTCCCGGAGGGGGACCCTTACTTCCCCCGGGTAAACATCAGTACGGGCAGGCCCACCTGCATCCCGGTGACTCGCTCCATGCCGGGACAGCTAACCCTCGGTGAGTGTTTGCGTGGGGCTGGTTTGGCGATGGATGTGTTACCCCTTAACTCGGATATGGCCTCGAACCGCCGGTACAGACAGCCATTTTGAGAAATATTCAACTTGAAGAGCAATATAGCTGATATATTATAATTTATGCTCTCATCTAAAAATATAATTATCCCCATTTATACATGCTTAGATACATTTTAAACATAATTGAGATACATCACGTTTATTTAACTAATGATGATCATATTCATGTATCTCTTACAGCCTGTGACCCGTCTACGTAAAATATCTCCATTCGTCCTCTGTTTTCTGTCATTCTCTCTCCCTTACTCTTGTCCAGTCTCACTCCTCTCACTTGCACACTTGTTGTTAGTTGCTCTTCCCATCTCTTCCTTACATACTTCATCTTCATAGTTCTCTTTTGTATTCTTCCTATTTCCGTCCCCATTACATGACCACACCGTCCCAGCCTTGCTTGCGCTACTTTCTAACGTAGGTACCCCCAACTCTTGCCCCGACAACTTCAACCTCCACCTTCCTGGTCTTTCTTGCATCCAATGTCTAGGTTTTCCTGCGTACGTACCTTTGGGTAAAAAGTAGTGGCGGAGGAACCGGAAATAATTTTACCCACACACGGCCTCGTCAAGTAAATCTGCCCACCATCTTCCGGGAGAGGGTTCCTTGCCCATTCTTTGGATGTGGGGACCAAGCCCCCTTTTGCTAGTGCCCTTTC
>CABFVX010010353.1:0-10580 GCA_902151425.1 Timema shepardi | reverse complement strand
CCCCCCCACCCTCAATCCCCTGACAAGAGTCCCTGGATCCGTCCTTGATTTCAATGTTTTTACTTTAAGTTATTGAAATCAATATTGCTTAAGACACTCACTTTGACAATGTAATACTTTTTCCTTTGTTTTAATCTGGATATTATCAAAATGTTTACAATTTTATTTTATTTATTCATTACATTTAATATTATTCGACAAGTTTGGATTCATAAATACATATTAAAAAATGTAAATAAGAATTGGCACACTGGACAAGCTCAAAATTCTTCTAGCCATTAAGTGGCACACTGGACAAGTTCAAAATTCTTCTAGCCATTAAGTGGCACACTGGACTAGTTAAAAATTCTTCTATCCATTAAGTGGCACACTGGATTAGTTCAACATTCTTCTAGCCCTAAGTGGCACACTGGATTAGTTCAACATTCTTCTAGCCCTAAGTGGCACACTGGATTAGTTCAACATTCTTCTAGGTGACCTGGTGGTCTAGGGGTAAGGTGTCAGACTTCTGTGCTGGAGGTCCGGGGTTCAATCCTCGGTCCCGGCACAGATTTATCTGATTACCAAACCCTTCCTTCACCTCTGACAAGACATCTTGTGAATGTGGGGAATGCCAGGCCTCCACCGTGGTTCGGATTCCACGTTAAACTGTAGGTCCTCCATTTCATCTCACAATCACCCCACCATTACACATTAGCGTAAGTGCGTATAACCCGAATGGGTAGTAAGACGCGGTGCTAATAATAATAACATTCTTCTAGCCCTAAGTGGCACTGGTAGGAAAAGTTTTTCCATCCCTGGTGTAAGGTGCCACTCCCGTATTAGACCAGCCTGCTGATGACGAGGAGATGGGGGCTCGAATCCTGGTTGGGTCCCCTGAGGTTGGTTTTCCCTAAATGGTTTTCCACCCTCCTATATAAATATGGTGGTGTTTTTTAATATAGCAATTACAATAATATAAAGGTCCCCAACAATATTTGTTTCTGTGCAAAATTAGGTTAATCAAGAGGAAATTATAATAGCCCCCCTTCCCGCCTAGAAACCAAATAAAAAATGTTAGAAATAACTTCAAGCCTGCTTGTTCATGCTTTATCATTTAATAAATTATATACAAATAAAATAACCAAGCCATTATTTGATTTAATGCAATCACATCTAGTGAAATGATGACCATGTGAGCCGCATCGGTGGCGCGTGGACAAAGGCATCAGTGGTACGCGGACAAAGGCATCGGTGGCACACGGACAAAGGCATAGGTGGCGCGCGGACAAAGGCATCAGTGGCACGTGGACAAAGGCATCGGTGGCACGTGGACAAAGGTATCGGTGGCGCGCGGACAAAGGCATTAGTGGCACGTGGACAAAGGTATCGGTGGCACGTGGACAAAGGCATCAGTGGCGTGCGGACAAAGGCATCGGTTGCATACGGACAAAGGCATCAGTGGCACGCGGACAAAGGTATCGGTGGCGCGTGGACAAAGGCATCGGTGGCGCGCGGACAAAGGCATAGGTGGCACATGGACAAAGGCATCGGTGGCGCGTGGACAAAGGCATCGGTGGCACGTGGACAAAGGCATCGGTGGCACGCGGACAAAGGTATCGGTGGCACGTGGACAAAGGCATCAGTGGCGCGCGGACAAAAGTATCGGTGGCACGTGGACAAAGGCATCAGTGGTGCGCGGACAAAGGTATCAGTGGCACGTGGACAAAGGCATTGGTGGCACATGGACAAAGGTATCATTGGCACGCGGACAAAGGCATTAGTGGCGCGTGGACAAAGGTATCGGTGGCACGTGGACAAAGGCATCAGTGGCGCGCGGACAAAGGCATCGGTCGCATACGGACAAAGGCATCAATGGCACAGAGACGACAAAGGCATAATTGGCGCGTGGACAAAGGTATCGGTGGCACATTGACAAAGGCATCAGTGGATTCTTGTATGAATTGTCGGTAACGAGGAGATATAGATTATAAATCCGGCCGAGTGTTATTAGTTGGGTTTCTTCATAGATCATTGATTACTTTACCTTCATAAAAACGTGGGTATACTTACTAAATATTTACCTTATTTATCCGCCCCAAATTAGTGTGAACATACCCGCCTTGATGCCCGCCTAGTCTAAGGCGTCATTCTCGCAATAGACTAGAATGCTATTATTATTATTATTATTATTATTATTATTATTAGCACCGCGTCTTACTACCCGTTCGGGTTATACGCACTTACGCTAATGTGTAATGGTAGGGTGATTGTGAGATGAGATGGAGGACCTACAGTTTAACGTGGAATCCGAACCACAGTGGAGACCTGGCATTCCTCACATTCACAAGATGTCTAGTCAGAGGTGAAGGAAGGGTTTGGTAATCAGATAAATCTTTGCCGGGACCGGGGATCGAACCCCGGCCGCCAGCATAGAAGTCTGACACCTTACCCCCTAGACCACCAGGTCACCCCTAGAATGCTATTGACGCGCAGATCGGCGCTACTCTTGATTTCCACGAAACGCAGAACAGAAACCGGGTCATGTGACGAGCTCTAAACCAATAATAAGATTTCCATTTCATCGGGCTGAGCTGTTCTGCTAAAGTTCCATTCTTCTCTACTTCGTCCTCTCTTGACCGAGATCTTCGGCAAAGCCAATCATCTCAAATATTTGCGCATGCGCTGTAGGGCTAAAAGCAAGTGGGATAGCTTCGTTGGCTGTTGTGAGGAGATTTGAAATTACCCGTTAACGGAAAGCGTGTGTATCGATGTATTGGACTGTACCACGACACAAAACTATAATTTGAAACCATACATAGTGAAAATTATCTCAAATATATGTTTATCTACTAAAAAATAAAATAATGTTGATAATCAGCTTTTTAAGTAGGCATTAAAATGCATCATGAATCAACATACGCCGTGTGAATTTCTGCGCCATTAAGGCAGATTCTGCTTTCTATTTCCGGCCAACGTGGGAATCTAGCTTTAAAATGCCACTAGGGTGTACTGATGCTTTTTATTTCCAAAAAATATTCAATCTAAACGCAAATTTGGATATATTCCTATACAATTAATCTTCCTCATACCTAACACATTAGCTATGCGTACAACCCACCTCGGTGGCGTAGTCGGCTAACGCACTAGTCATTTGAGCTCGACTGCTGAGAACGGGGAGATCAAGGTTCGAATCTTGATCGGGTGAACGGGGGGTGGTTTTTACTAAATGGTTTTCCACTCTCACTACACGCAAATGCGGGTTCACTTCCTCTAATTCAACCTTCCCAATTCCTATTCCATTATCGTAGTTAGTACTTAAAGCATATAACCCGAATGGGTGGTAAGACGCGGTGTTAAATAAATAATAATAATAATAACTATAAGCATAAAACGAACGGATATTAAGAGAGGGGCACAGGAAAAAATTAGATGATATAAAACTGTAATTAAGATAAAATCAATTCGAAACTTTAGTTCAGTCAGTACTGTGTATGTCAATCAAGCTAACGGTCACGTGTTTGGTTCCCGGGATAAAAAGTTGGTTTATTAGTCGTGTGCTGATGTAATCAGTCAGTTAGTTCAAAAAGTCCACGGTAAGTACTTTGAATCAATATATATATATATATATATTAAATAACCATTATCCTAGAAAGCTCCCCTCCTAGTTAATTTGTCCCGTTTCCCAAAACCCAAAGAGCTGCGAACACATTCGCACTCGGGTCTATCTATCTCCGCCTGCGCACCCTTCACGTGTTTATTGATTGTCATCTGAAGAGTGGCACGTGCGCATGCTCCAGACACCTTGACAGCCAATAGGAGGACTCCAGGGGGTTGCGAATATCCCGACAGCCGGGTGGAAACTGGGTTCAAGGCTTGCCACGGACGGGAAGGAGGGAGGGGTGGCCTCCACAATGGATGGAACGGGTTCAATGCTCGAGGAGGGGGTATCCATTGTTGTGGCAATGATCGAGGTAAAGAGATTAAGGATTGGATTTGTTTATATGAACTAGCACAGCAAACGATGATGATACATTATAAATAGTTAGAGACATTTTATATTGTAGCTTTACAAATATGTTGAGCAGCATCAACTCATCAAGTATTTACAACTATATTTGAGAGTATTCCTGAACAATTGTAAATACTCGAGAAACAATCTAGTATTTACAATTACAGTTGAGAGTATCCCAGTACAATTGTAAACACTTGATCAACAAGCAGTCTAATATTTATAATTACATTTGAGAGTATTCCTGGACAATTGTAAATAATCGAGCAACACGCAGTGAGCTTATTCCTGTGTAGCCCCCTTCTTCCCTTCCAGGAGCAAAGCAGTCATACAATTGACAAGGTAAATTGATAAAGAAAATATAAATGAAGAGACAGCCGAAAGCACGTCCAAAAAAGCATATGTTATGAAATAATATATACAATCATGATATACAAACCACTCAGCAGGAGCGTAACTAGAAAATAAGCTTTTCTCCAGGATGGTATGATATTTAAATAAAACCTGAATAGAAGTGAACACATTGCCAAATAACAGGATTAGAATATTTTTGTTTAATCAATAACACACACACACACATATATATATATATATATATATCATTCAACATAATTAAAACTATCAATAATTTCAAAAACCCGCCTCGGTGGCGTAGTTGAATAACGCGCTTGTCGTGTTGAGCTCGACTTCTGAGGACGGGGAGATCGAGGTTCGAATCTCGGTCGGGTGAACTGGGGGTGGCTTTTACTAAATGGTTTTCCACTCTCCCTCCACTCAATTGAGGGTTCACTTCCTCTAAAATTCAACCTTCCCAATTCCTAATACATTAACGTAATTAGTACTTAAAGCGTATAACCCGAACGGGTAGTAAGAGGCGGTGCTAAATATTAATATATATAATAATTTCAAAAAGGGCTTCATGAAAAACAATAGTCTACTCGTCCAGAGGACTCACAATAATAATTTTTTTTTTTAATATAATGCTTGGATAATATCAAAATAATGAGAATTCAATAGTCAGATGGACTCCCACAATAATACATAGTTATATTCTCGTATAATAGGAACTCTAAAGGTCTCCAAATTTCATAAATAATGGACGTAACCTCACCATTAGGCCTACTTCAAATAACAACAATATTAAAGGTTCTGAGCAAAGTAAAATTTATGATGTAAATATATTTATATTAATTTGCTCTAGCTAACGGACATCATAGAATTATCATAATACTAATATCACCAAGTGAATATATTTAATTTTAATTTAATAAATGTCTCTCATATCTAAATTATTATATTAACCTAATACGTAAAAGGAAAATATTAAAAATGTCCCATGTATAAATGACATCGCCATTAAACAAAAATAAACATAGCACCAAAACAATAAATTTTTAAATTTAAATGTCTTAAATACTTGTAAAACCTACATGACTTCATAATATCAATGATTAGAACAAGTTAATAAACTTTAAATTTAAATATCTTAAAATATTTCCCAAGACTAGACGATTGTATTTAAAAAATTTTAAACAAAACAAAAATTATGTAGCAAAAGGTTTCGGAGTTAATAATAATAATAATAATAATAAATAGCCGAAAAGAAATTGGCATTATAATGCCCGACAAATAATTTTGAAGCTTACATTTTATATTTGACACCTATTTGTGTCCCTGGTGCTTATCCTGCCAGGAGTGGCTTGCCCACTGATCTACTGGCAGTATTTATTTGCTAATCTGTGGCTCAAAAAGAGGACGGGGTTGTAGGGGTCACACATAAGAGATGGATAGACAACAAACGAGAGGGAAGGGGTAGTCAAGTATGAGAAACATGTGACGAGCAGCTTCTATACGATTCCAGAATAGTTATGTTTATATCACGCGCAACATTTTAGCGCTGTAGACGTCACACATTTTTCTTCCCGGTATCCTCTGTGAATATCCGAAGTTGATGCACCTCTTGGCCTCGCTCCTCCAGTTTAATCAACCAGTGCGTGATGGTCAGTCGTTGTTGGGAGAGAGGAAGAGCTCGGGACGTACACAGAAGAAAATGGGGCAATGGTAAGCTTTCGATATCACTTCTTTAGTTGTGGTGGGATACGACTTGAACCAATATAGTGGCCAGGGTTTTCTTGATTTAGAACGTTGTAACTTTTATTAACGCTACACCTGGACAGTTGTAAATAATCGAGAAACAAGCAGTCTAGTATTTACAATTCAATTTGAGACTATTCCTGGACAATTGTTGTAGATAATAGAGTAAGAAGCAGTCTAGTATTTACAATTACATTTGAGATTATTTCTGGACAATTATTGTAAATACTCGAGTAACAAGCAGTCTAATATTTACAATTACATTTGAAACTATTCCTGGACAATTGTTGTAGATAATAGAGTAAGAAGCAGTCTAGTATTTACAATTACATTTGAGGTTAATTCTGGACAATTGTTGTAAATACTCGAGTAACAAGCAGTCTAGTATTTACAATTGCATTTGAAAGTATTCCTGGAAAATTGTTGTAAATACTTGAGAAACAGTCTAGTATTTACAATTGTATTTGAGATTATTGCTAGATAATTATTGTAAATACTCGAGTAACAAGCAGTCTAATATTTACAATTACACTTGAGATTATTCCTGGACAATTATTGTAAATACTCCAGTGACAAGCAGTCTAATATTTACAATTACATTTGAGATTATTTCTGGACAATTGTTGTAGATACTCGAGTAAGAAGCAGTCTAGTATTTACAACTACATTTGAGATTATTCCTGGACAATTGTTGTAGATACTAGAGTAAGAAGCAGTCTAGTATTTACAACTACATTTGAGATTATTCCTGGACAATTGTTGTAGATACTAGAGTAAGAAGCAGTCTAGTATTTACAACTACATTTGAGATTATTCCTGGACAATTGTTGTAGATACTCGAGTAAGAAGCAGTCTAGTATTTACAACTACATTTGAGATTATTCCTGGACAATTGTTGTAGATACTCGAGTAAGAAGTAGTCTAGTATTTACAACTACATTTGAGAGTATTCCTGGACAATTGTTGTAGATACTCGAGTAAGATGCAGTCTAGTATTTACAACTACATTTGAGAGTATTCCTGGACAATTGTTGTAGATACCCGAGTAACAAGCAGTTTAGTATTTACAACTACATTTGAGAGTATTCTTGGACAAAGTGTGACAGCTGTCAAAATACTGCCCTCCAGATAAAAGCTCACTCAATACGAACATAATTATTATTCCCAACCCTCGGTAAGCTCATGGTAACAAAGACTCCATCCAATGAGCCTCACGTACTCCGGACCAACATTACGCCTTAAAACTAACAATCTGTGACGTTGGTATCTTTACATGCAAATGACCCATCCATGTTTGTCTTCACGTGCCCATCTTGTCAACATATCCATATTACATGAAGGTGGATATGGAAGAGCTTACACATTCAAGTACGTCTGCGTCCCAAGCTCGACTTCTAAGAGAACCAACTAATTATTATCAAGTAATTTAAATACATAATGACATAGGTGTGACATATGTAACGAGCTAATTATGGAAACGTATCGTAAGTACATGTCAAATGGGAGCAGCGCCTGCCTTATGCGGCATCAACACTTAAAAGTCACCAAATAGGGTGATTGTCTCCTTATGTTGACGTCATCGATATTAAATTACAAACTTTTTTTAAAGACAGTTTTACAAGGTATATTGTTCACACGGTTAGAGTGCTTGACTCTAATTTGAAAAACTGAGGTTCTAGCCCAGCTCACCTCACTGAGATAGTTTTAATAATACAGTGGTTTCCCTCCCTTAATATAGACAAATTTTGACGCAGTTCTCATCTAACCTAACAACGGTGTGTTTATCCTAGTTATATGAACCCTACAACTTATCTTATTCGCAAATTTGCTTTTATTCTAAGCTAAGTGCAATTTCACTGGTGGGCACGTGGTCTAAATTGTCAAACTTATTTATTCTGGTTTGCTGCTGAACGGTTGCGTAGGGTGTAAATCACGTTTGGGTGGACTGAATGTGGCCAATCTTAACCGTTTTACCGCTATTATTTACTTATTCTATGGCATTAGGAACTCGGAAGTTCATTAACCCACTCACTAAAGTACGCCACCTACTCCCATCTTGAGCTAATACTATTATATCTATCTTATTACACCTTATATTTCTCAAATCTATACAAATGTTATCCTCCCATCTTTTCCTGGGTCTTCCCAGTGATCTTTTCCCACTGGGTTTACCAGTCAGATCCCTGAACACGGTTCTAGATTCTCCCGTTCGCTCTGCATGACATACCCATCGTATCCTGCGATATTTTATTACCCTGACAGTGTCTGGGAAGAGTACAGAGTATGCAGCTCATCATTATGGACCCTCCTCATCTCCCCACTATCTTTATCCATTTTTTGACCCAATATCTTTTTAGGCACCTTGTTTTCAAACAATCTAAATTTATTTTCGTCATTTAAGGTAAGAGGCCATGTAAAGAACAACCTGTAAAATTATGGCTTTGTATATTCTGAGCCTTACAGTTCTTGACAGCAGGTGAGACGCCAACAACTTACTGACCGAGTAATACCAAGCATTTCCCGACTGTATTCTTTTCCTAGTTTCCAATCTAATATTGTTATCGCTAGTTAAAATTGTTTCTAAATCTTTGAATTCATTACCCCTATCAAATGATTTTAACCACTCTTGCTTCACATACATTCTAGTATAATTTCTTAAAATTTTACCTACCCCATCCCTACCCTATTAGAGTAATTAATGGGCAATGTGATATTGGGGGGGGGGGGATTTACAAAGGGTTCCGGATTTAATTCATGGAATGGCTGAAAAACTTACAGTGAGTGAGATTGGAATTTCGAATTTCCAAGGTGTTGAATAAACGACCGACGAACTGGCTGATAAGTCTGTTTGAAAATTAAGCTACTTTGTGGATAATCTGCTTATAAGCTCAATTGGTTCATATAGGTGACGTTAAGCACCCCCAATGAAATTAAAAGTCCTCTGGCCACACGTAACCTGCATTGGTTTGGTAGGATTTTACCTCAATTTTTTCATAATTGAGTGTTTAAATTATTAACCTCACTGAACCTTACTATCCGCCCGGGCTATCCAAATTTAATCACACTTGTGAAGTGGGTATTAATTAGAGAAAATTACCGATATTTACGTGGCAGGAGACGGAGGACACCGTTACCCTCGGTCGGAATTTGAATCATGACCTAGTCACCGACAAACCAAACGATCGTGACGCTAATCCCACGTGCTTATATATTGATTATTCTAATGCGACTAATATGTCTCAAGAGAGATTCAACAGCAATCAACTGTCACAGTTCGGTAACCAAAAAGAACCTAAAAAAAGTATCACGATTTTTTTCTTTCATTTTAACCGCTTTCATTTATAATTGATTACTGCAACTTCCTATCTTTAATGTGATCACATTAAAAAGTAAACACCCGCTTCGGTGGCCACGTATTCTAACGTGCTACTCTCGTGTTGGCTACACTTATGACTGCCGAAGATGGGGAGATCAGGGTTTGATCCCAGTTGGGTGCACGGAGGGTTTTCTCAATAGTTTCCAACTTTCCCTCCATGCAAATGTGGGTGCATTTCCTCTAAATTAAGCCTTGCTAATCCCTAACCCATTAGTATAATTAGTACATAGGCGTATAAACCAAATAGGTAGTAAGATGCAGTGCTAAAAATAATTAATCGTAAGCTATAACTTCAACAAAAAATGAGATCCAACTCGAAATTTTTCACGATAGAAAAAAAGATGTTGCGAGCCCCAGGTTGTAAACCACTAATTTCTGAGCTAAGGGCAGATAAAGGGTTTAGTGAATATTAATAACAAAATGTGCAGTCAATCAGTATTATTTTGAGACATGGCAACTTACAAACCATGCGGGCTATTCTCGTGCTTACGCTGCATGTGCAAGGTTGAGAAAGGTTGCATTTCAAGTAAATGTAGGCAGAAAAGAAATCAACCCTCATTTCACTCTTTATGTATTACCATGTTATGTTTTTAACGTTCAAAAGGGGTGTATGTCATGCAATCATGCACCCCTTGATTAAAAAAACACTCAAATATGGGACCCAGAGGATCATCAACGATTTCACTCTTCATTTTTTACCTGCTCAAAAGGGGTATGAGTTATGCAATAACAAACCCCTTGATAAAAAAAACTCGTCAGGATTTTTGATTCAGATTGACCCCCAGGGTGGGTACTGTCATAGAGAAATGTATACTATAGAGAGGACATCAAAGGTTAAAATATTCAGTCAAGTTTTTTTGGGTGGTTTTTCCACTGAGTCTCGATAATTTTAGTTCTGTATAGTGACCGCTTCGAACGCTAGTGTTTCAACTTTTGGTTTCTTTAGAAGCGTCATGTTACTATGGTAACCTGCCCCTTACAGTGTTGTCTATGTTTACCATCATTTTCATCATTCATTGAGTTAAAAGTATGACAGGCCCGTAGTGGTTTTGTGAGGATGAGGGGAAGGGGGGTGGCATTCACAATAGACTTACAACAGACACTCGGATAATAAACGCA
>CABFVX010010352.1:3162-10662 GCA_902151425.1 Timema shepardi | reverse complement strand
ACACAATTCTTGAAATTACAGATTTTATACAATAGACTAAGCTATAAGATATGTTTTATTATTATTATTAGCACCGCGTCTTACTACCCGTTCGGTTTATACGCACTTATGCTAATGTGTAATGGTAGGGTGATTGTGAGATGAAATGGAGGACCTACAGTTTAACGTGGAATCCGAACCACGGTGGAGGCCTGGCACTCCCCACATTCACAAGATGTCTTGTCAGAGGTGAAGGAAGGGTTTGATAATCAGATAAATCTGTGCCGGGACCTGGGATTGAACCCCGGCCACCAGCACAGAAGTCTGACACCTTACCCCCCCTAGACCACCAGGTCACCAAGATATGTTTTAATTGGTTGAGCAAAATAATATGTTCAACTAGCAACACACTTGGGATAATATCATTTTAAGGTACCTAAACTGTATTAATGCTAGGCTCTAGATATAATACTTTGTCAAGAAAGCAAATGAGATAACGAAAGTTCTTATCTTTTATCTTTAACTAAAGAAAGCAACAAATCAGTTCCGCAGCTGGCTCGCCACTAAGTTGATGCTTGGTCTCCTCTTCCTCCTCTTTCTATTCCTTCTACACAAACTCTCTTTGTTTTATTTCAATCTGATAGCTTATACAGCATTGTTGTAAATAATCACATTGTTGCATTAGTGTTTTCCTCTATCATGTCTTTTATTACTCCTTTCTTAACTATATTAAAATTAAAAAATGTTTCTCTGGATCCTGAATAATCAATATATATGAATTACTGGTTTAATCAGAAAACATACATAATATCTTTAATTAAACCACTAGAAACCCCAATATAACCCAACTGGATTTGTGTTTTAAAAGAAATAATCCGGGTGTTTTTCAAACCTGCCTCGACCTCTCCCCCACGTAATTGATGTTTGTAAACATATTTATCCCTTTCTTTTCTCTTAATATTTCCGGAAGATTTCAATTAAATATCAAAACTATTCGCCGACATATCAACCAAAACGTAATAAAACCATATAAGTGGATTAGGGTTAAGGTGTCAATCAATCTATTTTTTTAAATATATTCTTAATATTAGATACAATATTTATACTTTATTTCTTTATTTATAAAAAAATATTTGCTTATTATATTTAAATAATTAATTTTTAAATACTAAATTTATTTTTTGTTGAAATGCGCCCCCTACTCGACAGCCAAAGTTGGCCTAAGACCGTTCGGCAACCGGAGCAGGTATTAGTGTGATTAGGACGCGTACAGTCTTGGACGGGAAGTGGTCGACCTCTTGATTCTTGCGACTGAGTGTACCTTATCGCCGGGTGACAACATGACCACGCCACCCCCTCCTCCTTCACACACATAGGAGAGACTCTAGTGACACTCTCTTTTTTTTATTGTAATGAGCTTAGAGCGTCGGTTTCCTTTGGCGTCGCGGTGGCGCTTCCCTACTACGCGCTCGCCTGAACGTCGGCGAGCGTAACTTGTTTTACTGCGTAGTTTTGTTTTTATGTATTCTTGTGAGTGGATAAAGGTGAAAGGGAGGTCATCTCGTGGCGAGTCCGGTGTGTCGAGCTTAAGGGGGATGGTGAGTGCCTGTCTCAAAACATATTATTTGACAAGTTTTATTTTATATATTTTTAATACCGTGTCTTACTACCCGTTCGGGCTATACGCTTGTGTACTAGTTACGCTGATGGTTTTAAGGAACAAGACGTTTATATTTTAGGAAATGTACCCGCATTTGCGTATAAAGTAAATTATAAAAATAATATCCTCAGTACACCCGACTGAGATTCGAATCCCAATCTTCCGGTCATCGGCAGTCTAGTCTACTGTGAGAGTAGCGTCTTAGAATGTGCGGCCACCACGCGTATGAGAAAATTATTAATTTATTTCACGTGCCGCGTCTGACCCCCTTTCCGTGCTGTTTGCATATTTACGTTGATGGAGGTTTAGGGATGAGGGACGTATAACTCATTCGGGGGATCTATTATCATGATAAGGTGTTCTGTCTTACGACAGGTCCATTCCTTTTGTCATTGAACTCAGGCGCCCTGTTCTCTGCCTCCTCCTTGAGATCCTAGAATCCTCTTCATTCCTTCAAGTCATCCAATATTTGAATCCTCCTCCTTCCTGAGCTCCTCTTTCCCTCAACCTTTCCTTCAATGACGTCGTTCAGAAGACAGTTCCTCCTAAGGATGTGTCCTATCTAGTTTGGTTTGTACCGAAGAATCACATCCAAAATGGTTCTCTTCTCTCCCATTCTTCTTAGGACTTGTTCATTTGTCACCCTGTCTGCCCACCTGGTCTTCTCAAGTCTTTCTCTCAGTCATAAAAAGTTATTAAAAATCCAATAAATTTGTCTAAACTAATTTCATTGTGCAGGTAAGAGTAGTTTTTTTTATATACTTATCCTTAAAATTCAGTTTAAATTTTATATTTGAGACACTCGAATCCTAAAACCCCACATTAATCAAGAGATTCGAGATTCGTAATAATCTAAAAAATAGTATCGCGAATAAAATAATGATGGCAGAGATTTCAAATAACAATTCTAAGCAAATGGTTACATAATTATATTGACTTCTGTGGCTGAGAAAATAAAATCACAAAACAAAATTGTATTGATATAATTACTTTATTAAAAATGTGTTCTTTATGTTATTTATGATGTTATAGATATGACAAACAAAATATCATTTGTCAGTGGAACCAAGACTTGATCAGGGTTTTTTTTAGTTAAATGTTAAATATTTTTCACGTAAACTAAAATAATCGTACGTTTTTAAAGATTCGAAAGAAAATTTAAGATTATGATTCGAAAACTATAGGATTCACCCCATATGTATAATAAATTTACAACTACTTCCCAATGAGGACAAATTTCGAAAATGATAAAATCATAGAAATCAGAAAATATGAAATTTTAAAGAAAATCCCAATTTAAAGCGATGGGTTGATAAAAAAATTTTCATTACTTTTTGGTTATGAGTAATTATGCATGTAGGTTGAAATATAGTAGACTATTGATTATCCGGGGTAGCATTGATTGAGTTTCAGATTAACCAGGGCGGTAATTTTTAATTATTTAATAAAATTTCAATCAAGAGCCCGCCCTACACGCTCCGATATAATTGTTTGGCGGTGTACAGGCCGGTAAAATAAAAACGTGTCGACGAAATATTTAACATGAAATGAAAACATTATTTTGCATTTGGTTGTACGTACATAAGATTTTTTTTTCCATTCATTCAACGTATTTAACATGGACATTCTAAACCAACTGATTATATGAGCACATAACTTATAAACTAACTTAAATCTATACCAGACACAACATCCAGCCCCCAGGCTGTTGTTAATTCATCACTGTGAAACGGGAAACCCACATTTCATCAATGGTCAATTTTTCGACCGTGTCAGGGATTGAACCAGGGTCACTTAACTCGGTAGACACACACACACAAACGCTACCGACTGAGCTAAAGTGTTGGACTACGGTACATAACAACAAAAACTGGGGGTCCGGGGTTCAATCCTCGTGTCCCGGCACAGATTTATCTGATTACCAAACCTTTCCTTCACCTCTGACAAGACATCTTGTGAATGTGAGGAGTGCCAGGCCTCCATCGTGGTTCGGATCCCACGTTAAACTGTAGCTCCTCCATTTCATCTCACAATCACCCTACACATTACACATTAGCGTAAGTGCGTACAACCTGGATGGGTAGTAAGACGCGGTTGTAATATATATAGACTATATGTTATTTGAGCGTACTTATTCATCGCTGGGTTTATCTGGGCTAGTTTTATCACGGATAATCGAGAGTCTACTGTAGTCATGAAATATTTGGGACATAATTTGGTAGACACCCTGCTTAAGGAAATGCAGCAAAATTTGCGTGAATGGAGATTGGAAAATTATTGAGGAAAATCCACCTTCATTACACCTACCCGATTTATGTGTCACCGAAAAAAAAAACTAGACTAAAAAGCCTGATGTTTAGACTGCGTGCCCACCGATACACGGTTGATTAAAACCCTACATTACCTAAAAGCGTGAAGGGGGGTGGGGGAGGTGAAACTGGTCACTTTGGCAGCTGTGCAATTCTCTTGAATTAATCTAATTAAGTGACGTCAAATAGGTCAATTTGCAAATACATGGACGGAAGGGCGTTACCCGTTCGTTAACTCGTGGAGGTTTGAACTAACCGCCCGTTAAACCGAGGATCTATTTGTCTGTCACTGTGGATTCGCACGCTCGTCGAAAAACAAGAGCAGAACTGAAACGTGGTCACGTGACTGGGCTCTAAACCAATCACAAGAAATCAAACAAGAGCAGAACTGAAACGTGGTCACGTGTCGGGTTCTAAACCAATCACAAGAAATCGGCGTTGGTCACTCTGCACTCGTAGAAACTATCTCAGCTTTGTACGCGCTTCTCCATAAAATCTGCGTGGGAAGAACCAATCAAATTTCATAAAACAACCTACCTACTTAAATTGTGTGTATCTGTATACAAAGCAATATACAGGCAGACAGCTGCGTTTACTGTTGTGACATGATTCGAAACAACTCGTTAAATGAAAAGCGCTCGTGTCGTTCTCGTTTTTTATTTCACTACACAACACACTAATTAGAACATATCCATCGTGACAGAAAATATGTTGTTCATCGCCGTGTCTTACTACCCGTTTGGGTTAAAACGCCTCTGTACTGTACTTATTACAAGGAAGTGCACCCGAATTTGCGTGGAAAGAGAGTGGAAAACCACCCTCAGTGCACCCGACAGGGATTCAACCCCAATCTCCCCGTCTGCGGCAGTCTAGTCCAACACGAGAGTAGCGCGTCAGACCACGCGGCCACTGAAGTGGATAGACATTAAGTTAATCTAGTCTTGGGTTTTTTTTCCGGGTGACGATGAGGTCGGGTTTGAACCCAGGTCGGATGTACTGAGGTACGAATTTTTTCCCCCTGAATTGTTTATATTTCCCAACCTAATCAGTCTAATTAAATGCGGAAGCGGTGAAAATTTTAAAAAAATGCGGGGGGAAATATTTTCAGAAGAAGAAAGTCAACCAAACAGGATTGATTTTTTTTCTCCGTTCCTTGTCTTACTATACATGTAAAATTTAACAGAACATGACTTACAAACTAGCTTAGCCTTGGTCAGAACTTCTAATAACTTAATAAACACCCAACTCTTAGTGTCTAGATATCTATTTACTGATTGAATTGAAGTAGACCCTGATTTTGGTAAGAAGCACGTTCTAGAAGGGCTTATTTCATACCAGGATCCCACAGTATAGAAGTATTTTGGTAGGATAAAAGATCTCCCAACAACTGTAGAAGGAAGTCAGTTAATAAAGGCCCTTTTTCTTAGCAAAATACTACTGTACAGTAGGACTCTGGTACGAAATAAGACCTTTCAAAACGGGCTTCTTACCACAATCATGGGATACAATTAGTAAATATCTTCAAGAGTCCGACCTAGAATCTAACCAGGTTCCCCTAGACACCCTTACCAACTAAACTCTTGGAAATATATTCTAGTTACTTACTGATTTAATAGCGGAGTTAGCTCACATTCAAATGAAGGATACAGGGGAAAAAGAGGGAGGGTCTAATTTTAACTCAACTTGATTAAATGCTGCCATCTGTTAGACAATCAAGATACCTTTCCAATATACTTTAGTTTATTTTTAAAAGAGCTATTTATCATATTTATATTATTTAGTAAAAAAGTTTTTCCCTGGGGTTATTATTAGGTTTTGCTGACCTGGTGGTCTAGGGGTAAGGTGTAGGACGTCTGTGCTGGCGGCCGGGGCTCAATCCTCGCTCCCGGCACAGATTTTTCTGATTACCAAACCCTTCCTTCACCTCTGACAAGACATCTTGTGAATGTGGGGAATGCCAGGCCTCCACCGTGGTTCGGATTCCACGTTAAACTGTAGGTCCTCCATTTAATCTCACAATCACCCTACCATTACACATTAGCGTAAGTGCGTATAACCCGAACTAGTAGTAAGACGCGGTGCTAATAATAATAATAATAATAATAATAATAATATTAGGTTTGATTTATATAAGTTGTTGTACTGGAAAATATGTGTAATGTGACTTTACCTCGATTCCCCTTATTACCTTGAAATAGTAAATATCTCCATCAGCCCACCCCGGCGACAAACCTTGGTCCACTAGACTCGTGTTTTCTATCCACGTAGCTAAGAGGAAGGGAACTCATTGTAGAGATTTAGTTACTAGATAGTTTGTTCAATTCCTAATAGATCTAGTTTATTTTAATTTAACGTTAACTTTCTGAATTGACTGACTATAGGCTATCAGCGCACGACTTATAGACTCACTTAAATCTATAGCAGACACAACACCCAGCCCCCAGCCGTTAATTCATCACCGCGAAAGGTGATGTATTTCAATGCAACTCCGGGAATCGAACCGTGAACCCTTAACTCAGTTGCCCGTCACGGTACCCGCAGAGCCAATGTGTCGGGCAGTAGATCTATGCTCACGTGAAAAGCTTCCCCTAATCACGTGAGGACCTAGCGTACGTCACACCGATGAAAAAAAACGGCTTTAAACCTGGTGTCAGGTTAACTTTGAATTTTGAGAAGCTGTCTAACGCCCGTTAAGGGCTCTCCTCAAGTGTAAAGAGCTCTCCATTAAACATGTGCTTCGGTCGTAATGGGCGTGGAGAGTATTGTACAGTCCAGTCCATAAATAAATGGGAAATAAAGCAGTGTTTTATGAGCACACTGTACAATGCAGGGTTGTAGAGGGGGGAAAGGAGGGCCTGGCATTCCCCACATTCACAAGATGTCTTGTCAGAGGTGAAGGGAGGGTTTGGTGATCAGATAAATCTGTGCCGGGACCAAGGATTGAACCCCGGAACCCAAA
This sequence comes from Timema shepardi, assembly GCA_902151425.1. Classification (NCBI taxonomy): domain Eukaryota; kingdom Metazoa; phylum Arthropoda; class Insecta; order Phasmatodea; family Timematidae; genus Timema; species Timema shepardi. The sequence goes on along the minus strand of CABFVX010010352.1, from coordinate 3,755 downwards.
CACAGAAGTCTTGACACCTTACTCCTATAAATCTTGTGAATGTGGGGAATGCCAGGCCTCCACCGTGGTTCGGATCCCACGTTAAACTGTAGGTCCTCTATTTCATCTCACAATCACCCTACCATTACACATTAGCGTAAGTGTGTATAACCCGAACGGGTAGTAAGACGCGGTGCTAATAATAATAATAATACTCCTATACCGTCAGGACACCATAAATAAGTACAGTATCGATACTTTTCTTTCGATACCACATCCCTACGGAGTAGGCAAGAACATTCCCTAACATACTCCTACTAACCCGATCTTTCGCTTCCTCCAGATCAACGAATGCACAGTTCACTTTCTTGCTTACTGTCTTACATCTCTCAATCACTCGTGGCAATGCAAATATCTGGTCCATAGAACCTCTACCTGGCGTGAAACCAAATTGCATATCCCGAATTATAATAAAGGTTTTTGTGCTAGAAACCCGCCTCGGTGGCGTAGTTGGCTAACGCGCTTGTCGTGTTGAGCCCGACTGCTGAGGACGGGGAGATCGAGGCTCGAATCTCGGTCGGGTGAACTTGGGGTGGGTTTTCCTAAATGGTTTT
>CABFVX010010351.1:0-14465 GCA_902151425.1 Timema shepardi | reverse complement strand
TCCCAATTCCTAATCCATAAGAGTAATTAGTACTTAAAGCGTATAACCCGAACGGGTAGTAAGACGCGGTGCTAAATATTATTATTTATGAAATAAAACATATAAGTAATTAATGTAGAATATATAAACAATTAATTCACTAAAATAATGCTCAACTAATGTTTTTTACATTACAATAAAAACACAAATGAAATATGTATCATTATTCACTTTTCCTAAAACTACATAAAAATATATATTTGGTGCACAAATAAATTTTTGGAATAATTATTACTACAAAAGTCTTATTTAATTGTTTGTGAGCTTGCCTCTAGATTACTCTTATTTATCTCACAATAAACAATGTAGTTTTTTTTTATTTAGTTAGACTTGGACATAAAGCTTTGAAATGGAGGTGAGAAAATGTAAATTTTTTAATTTTATACTAAGACTGATCAATATACAAATATTTTTGAATCACAGTGACAAGTCAACCCCATTAACTGTAACTTTAGCTACCAATTTATTGGTTTTCACTTAAAAATGCTGCACATTAAAAATATCTTTGGACTTATGTCACCAAATTTCTACTTGAGTTTAACTTAGTGGATACAACATTTTGGCGCTTTGTAAAGTTAAATTTGAATTATTTTTGCCGTAAATGTTTATTGATTGTGAGATTATATTTACTATAAGGAATCTCATTAGCATTTTTACTTGTTTATAGGCCTAAATTGTCATTTTTGTATGTTTGCTAATTAATATTGTTTACCATTAACATTTATTGCAAAGGTAACCTCTAGATATCCTTTTTGTTCTACCCTTGGGTTTTTTTCTGGATATTCACAAATGTAAAATATAGTTTATAAATGACAATTTTGGTTTAGTAAAAGTTAAATACATTTCAGCAAAAACAATGACTTAGCCACTACTATCTAGCAAACAATTGCTTTTTAAAATTGGTTGCTTATAACCTAAAGTGCTCTTGTAACTGAATATAGCTTTCCTTCCAGCTGCACATAACATCTGCATCGTACTGTGCATGAATATTAATATGACAAATTGTGTTCTCAGGTGATGTTTACAGAAGATGGCTCCAACTCCGTTATTACTACCTAGCCCTTTCTCCTGAGGTGCTGTCTCTCCTTGTCAAACTACGAAGCCATTATCATCTTGCACTCATTACCAACGGTCCATCTAGAGCTCAATGGGAGAAAGTCCACTACTTGAATTTGCGCTGCCACTTCGACCTGATACTAGTGTCTGGGGATCTTCCCTGGGAGAAGCCTCATAGCGGTATCTTCTTGGAGGCTTGCCATTTTCTAGGAGTGGAGCCCGCCAACTGCCTGATGGTAGGAGACAAACTAGAGACGGACGTGCAAGGTGGATTGGCGGCCGGCCTGGGAGGGACGGTTTGGATACCCCTCAGTTCGTCTGTGCTCCCCAACCTACTACAAAGTGACACTCATCCTACCTTCACTCTCAAGAGTGTCACAGACTTGCCACGCATTCTTCCTTCTCCAATGAAGCCTATTGTCAGGACCAAGTCCAGAGACCTACAGGGGTTCACCTCTCTTGTGCAGAATCTGAGTCTTCTTTCGTTACCAGACCTCGATGATTGTAACAGCAACAGCAGTCATAGTAGTCAGTGCAGTACAAGTAGTGATGGTAGCTGATGTGGGGTCTTCTTATATAAACATTTCAGTATGAATTATGGAGGCTTGGAGTTCACAATCTTGAATAGTTACTGAAATATTTTTGTTTATGTGGTGCTCATTGAAAGCTAAGCCAACTCCTTTCTGTGGAAATATTTTAAAATTAATCTGTTTCACGATATGATGTATTTTGTTGAACTAGATTCTATTTTTATATTTTCATGTAAAAGAGTAGGCTATCTCATGTATATATGTTTATAGNAAAAAAAAGGGGGGGGGGGGTAATCTGCAATGGCATCAGTATCAACATAAGAAAAGAAGAAAATCTGGCAATTAATCAAGTTGAATATTAAAGAATCTCGTAAAAAATCACCAATGAACAATATTTTGAATATATTAAATAGTTTTTTAATGTAAATAAATGTAATGTGGATGGATTTTTTTAAAATAATTTATTGATTTAATAAAATCAGTGACAACAATGGATTTTTTTTAATATCTTCAAAAGCTTAAGTCAAATGACATTTTTGTAGAATAAACATTAAACACACATCCCAATTATATAAATAAAAATGGAAAATTTACGAATTGGATTATGATTTACAGTTGTAATTAAAACAAAACTTTTTTGATCTGCTTTAGTGGCTGCATGGTCTAACACGCGCATCTTGCAGTAGACTAGCCTGCCGATGACGGGGAGATCGAGTATCAAATCTGTTGGGTGTACTGAGATCATTTATTCCAAAATAGTTTTTCACTCTCCCTCCATACACTTGGGGGCACACTTCATTTGAATATAACCTTCCTAATCCCTCAAACCATTAGTATAATAATAAGAACATAAGCATACCACTCGAAGAGGTAGTAAGACGTGATGCTAAAGATTTTTTTTTTAAAGATAAACTCATTAATAGGTGCCAACATTTTTAAACAATACCCTAAAGCTACTGATAAACACATTAAAATATATGTATATTGACACTATGAAGCTACGACAGGCCTAGCAAGTCGGCAGTGGAAAATATATGGCTCGAAAGAAAAACTGATTCGGGCCACAGGCTGGAAACAGTGAATGGATGTAAAGTAAAAAATATATACATTATCAACGTGTTAATTAGTGGTTTTAAGGTACTTAGTCAACCTTGGTTAATTAGGATTTACCTACATATAATCTTATATATGTATGTTTACATAAAAATAGGGGTGTTTGAACCTTTAAAAAACTAGACTTAGTTATGAATATTTGCCAAAAAAAATCTGTTTTGACAACCACCAAGATATTTACTTGATCCATCATCTAAGCCGAAGTATGTTATACATTTTTGCAATAAAAATCTCCAGAAAAACAACCTTTTCTAACAAATATATTCATGAATTTGGCTCCACAAAATTATTTTCTTAAGTGATTGGCAATTACTTCTTTAAATTGCTTATCACTTATCATTTATGAAAGCTGTTTGCTCATCAGACTAGCATAATTTCAGGAATTAGTTGTTCCTACCTCTTGATAATAGGTTCTTATTTTACTCAAGTTTTTCCTTTATTCTCATTATCCTCTCCACTTTTATTATTTCTTTCATTAAGCTCATTATATTTCTTTGTTGATACATAGTTTGACTTACTCTATAAGGTTGTGTCATAGAATCTCAAAATACTCGCTTTTCAAGTTTTAACGTATTTTTTTGATTATTTGTACCATAATAAAATCCCTTAACTCTATATGCCATCCACATTAATTTATTAATGAACAGGATTTTACTAAAAATAATGGTTTCTTATCTTGGCTCGGTGCGTTTTAATAGATCTAATTTACATGGTAAGACTGCGGGTGTACAGCAAAATATTTAATTCTCTTCTGCAGGTTTCACTAGTGACCTGGTTAATGTTTTGATCAACCTTGGCACACACAAACTCCTAAAGTGACTTGTTTTTTGGCTTATCAATATTCTGAAGCCAAGCAATCGATAACAATATGAAAAAAAAAATTTGTTTGTTAAATCATTAGTCATCGAAAAGCATATACATATAGGCCTAATTGTTATGGATGAGACTCTTCGACACATTGGACCCTTAAGGACATTTGAGTTGCCATGATTCATGAAAATATTGGATCCAAGATTTAAAATAAATAGAATTGGTTTTTCAAAAATTCTATTTGGAATTTGTGTTAAAGCTTATTGCATATTAGTGTTTCATTCCCAAAATAATTATAAGAAAGAAGGGAACAAGAAAATGCATCATAACTTACACAATGAAAAAATATTTTGCAATTTTCACTGTTACAATTAGACTAAAGTTATCTTAAAGCACATTTTAGTCTCTTATTGATGACTTTTTGAGCTATATCAAATAAAAATATCTTAACACATAATTTTCATTGAAAATTATTATTTTTGGAATGGTGGCTTCAAACATGTAGCTAAGAGTAAAAGTTTCTAGAATATCTTTCAAACCTTTTTGTTGTTTTGAAAGGGTTACTATGAATTTCTAAGGTTTTTTTTACTTTAAAAACAAGTTTTGCCTTTTGGATAGTCCCTAAAAGGGCTGTTATGTTTTAAAATGTTGAAAATATAATATTATAATTTGAACCGTTTTTTATTTGACAAATAAAAAGTATGTTCTGTTGAAAATCAAACATCAAACCATGAGACATCCTCAAGCATAAATGTGTCAATAGAGGTGTGTTGGCACCCTTAGCCACTACTCAGTCAGACCTTATTTGTCCTATATGCTATATCCTATGCTCTGAACATGTTTGAATTTTTTTTAATATTAATTCAACCGGTTTCCTTATTTTTCTATTCAATGTCCAAAAATATACATTTTCAATATTAAAATTATTTAACTACTTGATGTCTGAGTGAAACTTTCCAAAATAAAAATAAAACTTATATTTTTTCTAAGCGATTTTTCTAGGTACCAGTACCTACCTATGTATCATTTACACCTTTATGTTTTGAAGCATTTGAAAATATGTTATTACCATCTTTAAAACTATTTCTATTCCTTGATTATTAAATGAATGTCAGATGTCCATTTTTATACTTGGATTTCAGAATAAATATGGCTATCCTAAATTGGGTCAAATATCTATTTATAGCAAGAAACTAGTAGCTTCCCTTTATCCAATAGCGTAGTAATTTTCAATGAGAATATCTGCTCATACAGGTTGTGAAATCATATACAAATGTTTTCTAGCACTACAATTCATTTTGTATGATTTAGGTTTTAAAATGGGTCAGTTGGAACATAATCAAATAAACTACAAAACAAGCCAATTCATGTGTTGCTTGTAAAATGTGAAGGTTTTGGAAATTTGGCTTATATTCCCTCATGTAGGCTTTGAATTAAGATTCTGTGAAAACACTTTGTAACCATTACTGTTTTTAAGTTCTATACAATTGAACCCCAATTATCTGGATTCGTATTGAAGCAGCTGGTTTTTTTTTTCAAGTCAGACAATTTAATTGTTTAACAGCTTTTTTTTAATGTATGTTAGGCCTGTTTAATTGCTCTAATAAGAAGTTCTAAAATTGATTTTTATGTTGGGCTTAATAATGTATGTGACATATGTACATATGTATTTTTTATTATGTATTGTAAGCACATACTGAGAATTATGTAAGTACATATTAGTATATAAATTATGTTTAAGTATAGTACTCTACCATATTTTAAATGATGTCATTTACTATGAACTTCTACATATAATAGGTCTATGTATATATAAACATTCAATTAACCGGATTTTTGAATGTATGGATTAACTTAGGTCCTTATATAGTTTTCAACATTAAAAAAACCTTTACACAAACTTTTGGTTCTCTTATTAATAGAAAAATGTGTACTGAATTAAATAAGGCAATCATGAAGTAGCTATTACGGTTACATCCCATTCACTCCACTGTGTTTTAACAGTCATGAATATTTTACATAATCAACAAATTTTTTATTTAGAAAAAATAAAGTATTGGTGCTAAATCAATTTTGTTATATGTTAAACTACTCAGTTTATTATCTATTGAAGGCCAAATAATCTAAAGATTCATAGTAAATGTTTGTTCATCAACAAAGTTGTAATATTGGTATTTAACTGACACCTGAATCTAAATAATGTATATCTTTTAATTCCATACAAGTTTTCATGATTGTCAATATAATGTGACATAAGCTATTTACATTATGGTGTTTATGGTGACCCATCAATTAATCAGCTATTTACATTATAGTGTTCATGGTGGCCCATCAATTAATCCTTTGCTGGTTTAAGTAAAAAACTTTGTGTTATAGACTTAAAAAGATTTTCTATAGTCATCTTTCATCAAATTGTTACTGTAGAACTTTTGACTGAATAGAGGTACTTTGTAAGGGTACTCTCTAAATATCGGCCATCTTGTAAAGTGATAAAACTTTGTATGAATAATCTTATTTTGTTCTTAAGTTTATTATTTACGAAAAAATGTGATTGGTTTAACTTTACAACTTTACATCAAAGTGAATAGTTTCTCTTCTTGCATGTCTCACATACAATGTTACAAACTGGGTATGATTGCGTTTGGTGGTAACAGGTGACCTTGTGGTCTAGGGTTAAGGTGTCAGATTTTTGTGCTGGGGGTCTGGGGTTTAATCCTCGATCTCGGCACAGATTTATCCGGTTGCCAAACCCTTCCTTCACCTCTGACAAGATGTTTATTAATCATAACTTGTGAACATTTGGAATGCCAGGCCTCCACTATGGTGCGGATCCCATGTTAAACTGTAGGTCCTACATTTCATCTCACAATCACCCTACCATTACACATTAGCATAAGTGTGTACAACCCGAACGGGTAGTAAGATGGGGTGCTAATAATAATAATAATAATAATAATTTCCACTAACCTTAAAGAATATTGTTCTTGAGCCAACAAAACTATTAATATTTTATTTTAATGCAAAGGGTACAACTTTATTATTAAAATACTAATCCAGTTAATTTTAACAAAATTATTTTTAAAACAAAAGGATTTAAATGCTCTTTTAAAAGTGGTTTCAAATATAGTGCTAGTCAAAAACCAAAGTAAAAATTGGTTCAAATATATGGCTGAAAATACTTTAAGCACATAAGATTGTTTGTTACCTGATATCTAGATATGGCTATAACCTTTCTCAACAACTATAAAAGTTTGGCTATTAATTCCAACTTAAGAGAGTGGTGATTTTTATTTTCTCTTTACATCTTTCCATTGCTATCTATGATATAAAATGTGCAGAAAATGAGAGAACACTAATTTTTAGAAGAATTTAGGGGCAGGTAATTTAGTTGAGATAATATATGCTAATCTTCCAACATAAGATAATAAATCAGTTTGTTACCATTGTTAATTTTGTTAACTTTCTAAGTGAATGTACTAAGACTGAAAACAGATTTGGAATTGTTAATGCTTAGTTACAATGATTGTTGTTGAAATTATTTTGATAGTCGAACAATAAGTGGATATTTTATCCTTGTTACCTCAGTTAATATTAAACTCATATTTAAAGTTAAGCTTGTCTTATTAACTCTTTAAATAGATCACATATTTAAATTCAGGTCTTAACCTTAAATTCAATTTCATTGTATTATATGCTAAGGATTGCATTTGTAACACAACTTACATATATTTAATCTCTCCATTATTTTAAGGGTTAGGTAAGAAGAAATACACATAGCTCAAAAAACTACTCCATCCTCACTAAATTTCTCCATACTTCCCCATCTTTGCATGCATTCTTCATTTCAACAACTTTCATACACCAAGACATACATGCTCTTTTAATATGTATAGATGTCGTCAAAGTGAAGGTAGTATGCAAGGATAGGGCATTGTGGAGAAAGTTAGTGAGGATGGATTAAGTAGAGAGTTGTTTTTTGAGCTATATACACAGTTTATTGCTTGCTCTGTATGGAAATGGTGGGAAAATATATTTGCATGATGACTTAAAAATGTATGGAAGCACTGTGAAAACACTGGAAAGTAAGTGATAGGGAAGGAAGACAGTCTGAAAGGATAGTAATGCAAGGCATTGATAGAAAACAAACTTCTTTCTTCATCTTACATACCTTATGGCTCTCAAACATTTCCAAAAAATGTTAAAATCACATGTAACTTTAATCATGATCAGATGATGCAAGAGTGAAGAGAGTACAAAGAAATTATCAGTGAAGTTTATATTTGGTTTCTCTCAAAGCTAGGGCTCTGAGAGTACTCATATTCCGAACTTCGAGCTGAGCTCGTCTCTTAAGCTTGAGATCGAAAGTTTTGTAAGCTCATCATTTTCGACCTTCTACTTGATGTACTTAATAATCAATTTTTAAAATGCTATACTAAGCTTAGTCTATTTAATAGCGATAATATCAGCATGTTCACATTAATAACATTGTTTACTTGTATTGCCATGACAAAGCATTGGAAATAAAAATAGCTAAGAAGATTACTAAATAATTGAACGATTCTTTTTACTATTTTGACCTGATCCCTTATTAAAATAATAATTTATGTTAAATTAAAAATGTAATATCAAGAATGTAGCGTTATATTCAATGTTTTCAAACTTAAGATGTTTAAAACTCGTATTAATACGTTTAGCTGCAAAACTAGCTCTAGTTTAGCTTATTTAAACGTCGATTTTATTAACTTTTTATCAAGACAGTGTAGAAACACACTACAATAATGTAAATAGATAGTAAAGGAAGCCAACCTGAAAGGATAGTTAGGTTAAGCTTAGATATAAACAAACACACTTCTCCATTTTCTTTCTATACTTTTACACTTCCTACTTCTTCAAAACTTCCACAGCTGCACATTGTTTTGAATTTTCGGAAATATTTATTTTCCATATGAAGAGACATTAATGAAAAAGTAATATTCCCGAAAATTCAAACTAGTGCACAACTGTGGAAGTTTTGAAGAAGTGCAAAGTGTAAAAGTTTAAGTGGACATGAAGAGAGAAGTGTGTTTGTTCCTATCTAGGCCTAACATAACTAACCTCTCGGGTAGGCTTCTTTCACGATCACTTACTTTACATCATTGTTCAGTGTTTCTACACGGTCTTGTTATACATTTCCAAGCCATCATGCAATTATTCATTTTATTAACTTTTTTTTATAATCGTTAGTGTAATTTTAATATCCCTAGAGAAAAGAATGTTGAAATTATTTTAATTATTTTTTTATTTGAGTGGTGTTCTTATTTTTAAATTGTGTTTTATAAAAGTTATTTCTAATTTAAAAACTGAAATTTCCATTAGTTTACCTTTTTTTTTAAGTAAGTACGGTATTTACTCTTTATAAAAATGAGTGTCATTCATATTTTATGAACATGTGTTTTAATATACCAATACTTTTAAACATTTTAATATTATGAATATACTCAAAACTCGGGAGCTTTTAGAAATACTTGAGTTTGACTCCAATTAAAAAACCCAAGCTCGCAGACCCCTAATCAAAGACTTTTCATCCTTTTAGGTTGACTTCCTACCCTATACTTACATGCCATTATTTTTGAGTGTATCAGTTATATCAAATGGGTTTATGGGATAAACCGTCTTATACCATTTTATAGTTTGGATGTCCTAAACTTTCGATATTGTATTTCACTTGGTTGTGAAGATATTTTGCAAACCTATATTCTTAAATATTAATAAGCTTCAAATAGAATACATTTCACTTTCTTGTTGCCTTTACATTTCCTTATTTAATGTGTAGGATGAGGTGCTGGCTAAATAATTCAACAGGGTCAGCAAAGTAAACATGTTATCAGTACTTAATTATTTAAATTGTCTTGCTTGCACTCATTCAAAAGTAAAATCCTTTGAACTAGTTAATTTGTAATCAAATTATTATTTAAGGCCATTTTGTATTGCAACATATTTTTGCTCATTTGTGAAATTTGCTGCTTTTATGTATTATTTAATTTTATTATATTATATATTAAATGGTGTTCTTTGTGATTCTAAGGGAATATGTTATATACAGCAAGATTTCACAATATTATAACATAATTTTTCTACTTAAATTATATTTGAAATTAAGCTTGGTTTCTTCAACAAAAATAGAAGAGCTCTCCAGAAAAGCGGCACATGATAATATTGATTCTGAGAAAATCAAATGTAATAAAAGGGCTAATAAATTGCAACAATAACTTCCCTTTTATGAATGAAACAGGAAGTTAATAGTTTTACACAATATGAAGAAAGAACTGAAGAATCTAAAATTGCAATATTGAGAAAAAGGGCTTATGTGCCCATTTTCTGAAGAGTCCATATATTTTTTATTGAGATCAATGTTTATGATCTATCTATTAAAATCACTTTATGAAGAAAAAATATATAAGAAACTGTCATTTGGAAATGACCTTTGTTGGCGGGAAATAAATGTTTTATGAAATTAAACTTGGTATTCTAAGATGTAACGAATGAATGTAATCACTAGAACTCATTTGCTCAAAATGTTAGCAAGATGAATAGTAATATCTGTATTTCATTGGTTTTATCATGTTCGAATAGAAATCTATCATAAAGTACCGTCACACCTAAAATCATTTTGGTTACGAGGGTAAAGACCATTAGCAGCTCAGTGTATAACATGTTCTTGATTTCAAATTATAGATGAGCAACTGTGCTTAATTGCTAGAAATAATTGTGTAAAGAGAAAACCTACCTTATACCAGAACACAGTTTCAGCCCATACATAAATAGAAATGAAGATATTTTCTTAGTCAAAATTTAGGTTGGGTATCATGAAAGGGTATACAAGGAATAGTTTAGGAAATTTTTGAATGCCATCTTGTTCCTCTCATTTAAAAAAAATTAGAAATTTGATTTAAAAAAATACCTTCAAACAATTTAGGTTAGCAATAAACAGATCAAAAATATGTATGAGAAACTTGCATTTATTTTTAAAAGTTGAAATAATTAAGTTACCTCTTTGAAGATTATTTCTTTGGATTTAATATTAAAAATCTTATTTCTATGAATTTTATAGACACAATAATAATGGTTTGATTTGGTGAAACAAAGAAACGACAATGCTCGTAACTTGCTAAATATGAGCATATTCCCACTTAATAGTACTTTTATCACTTAATTCTCTACTGAAATTATTAGGATTGCATTGATTTGTACTTGTGATTAATTTTTTTTTCTACTAGTGTCTAGCCATATATTTGTTGTTTATTGTGTTTACCACAACTTGTAACATGTAACTAATCGTCATAGTATGTAACTTTGTGTTAAAACATATTATTTACTATATTTTAAATAAAACACATTCAATTTGTCAAGATGGATTTTAATTATTCACGAATGTTTTGACAACATTCCAGGACACCCTTAACAGATATTTAAGATCTGTTAATATTACTGTTTCTACTGGAGAAATATTTTATTTATTTTTGGCAAAAAATGTATAATCTATAAAAACCAGAAAATACTTGCACTCCTTTCTGCCGCACCTTAAAGCTGTAACCTTACAATACTCTGTGATATCTATTCAATTATAATGATAAGATTCAAAAACAAAGCTGCTAGATGTCTGTTCTTGAAAACTGAGGAACTCCATTGTTGACTGGAATTTCAACATATATCCCATCATATTTTCGCCATTTAAATATAATTCTACTGTGTCTTATATGTGTGGGTTACTGTGGCAGTGCATAATGCATTTAAAAAAACATGTCAATTTGCCACAAATAAAGTGATATGTGTGCCTCAATCAAGATTGATAATTATTTCTAACAACTATATATTTTATTCTAATGTAAATACATTATTTAACTTCTATAAGCTATTTTTCTTGTATTTGCCTTACCTGATAAAGTTTTTTTCATCAACCAAACACAATTACTCATATGTTTATTATGTAGCAAGAAAGTTTTTAGCATTAAATCTTTCCTGAAATAGTTTAAATTATTTAAAAAATATAATTGTTATATTTGAAAGAAGTTACAGAAAAGGGAACGAACACATTATGGCTTCTACACTGAAAAGAATAATACAGTTCACACTTAACATTTTTGCCACTGGCCAAAAAGGTAATGAATGCCTCTTGAAAAAAATCGATCACTGCCTAATCCCTTGATTTATGTTTAATATTATCTGAACTTATTAGGAGGGAGTATGAAATAAGCAACTCAATTTCCTGAAAAAAAAGGAAGTTGGTAAAGAATGACGGGACACTTACATAGGGGCATGTAAAATGAATAAAATTAAGGACAAACACCTAAAATGGGCATTGGATGCAAATATATAATATATCTTCAAGGGAAACATTTTTTTGAGGTTTTTGCTATATTTGAAAAGTTACAGGAAAGGTGGATAGAGACATAAAGATAACAAACACAATATGGCTTTTACAATGAAAATAACAGTTCAAACTTTATATATCTGCGACTCAACATGGAGGTAATAGCTGCCTCTTGAAGAAAATCGATTGTTACGGCCCTTTCCTGACCTCCTTCTAAATATATCAAAATACCTCAAAAAGTAAACAGGTTTTTCTTAAGGGGAATCTTGCATGCTAAAAATTGCTCATCGGCCAAATTGAGTTACAATAAGTAAATGTTAAATGACCCAATCCAAGGAACTATTCTGCTTCTATGACACTAAAATATATCTGCTTTGGCTCTCAAGAAGTAACCTGAGAGTTAGTCTAGTACTTTTAACATACTAGATAAGAAAAAAATTATTTTCCGTGAGGCAGAAATCGCTGGTCTGAAAGTGTGGTGGGAAAAGAGAAATTGGATGATTCAGACAAGGAAAGCGGAGTTAACATTCACCCTTGATACTTCAGGTCAAAGCCACAACTTGTGTTTATAAAAACTAAAACATTGGGAGGCAAGGGTTTAAATCCAAGCTGATGACACATGATGTATTTTTCACCTTTTGTTTTGAAACTATTAACATTAAGATTAATAATATAGTTTATGTTAATAAACCGTATTTACTCGACCTACAAAATGAATTTATAAATGGAAAATATGGCAACTGATTTATTTGTAAAGTTAATTTATTGCAAGTTACTATGGCATATAAATATACATAGTGAAAACTGACTAGGAAAATTATCATTAGAATAATATACTTATTACCCTATTGGTGAGCTTGTGGAATAAAAGTCACATTCGCTTGGTCTGGCTCGAACCCCAGCTGGGTGTTTTTTACTTAATGGTTTCCCACTTTGTGATGCAAATTTAGTTAAATTTCCATTCAATTCTAAATTCCTCATTCATACCACAGTATGCAGTTGAATGTGAATAGCCTGAACAAGTAGTAAGATGAGGTTCAAAATATGAATTTAATTTATTTCCTCTAAATCAGAGATTTCAGCCATACTAGGTTTGCAGTACTCTTGTGAAAGAGATTAGAATTTCGTGGCACCCTTGTAAGAATTTTTGTAAGCTTTTTGTTTTTCACATTTTTTATTTTTAATCCAAAGTATAATAATGATATCAGAGTAGCATATTAAACAGTGATTTTATTTTGTAATTATTTAAAATTAAAATAAACATTTTTACTTTCTTCCTTATTGAATTAATTGAGATTTATAAATAAAAATAACAATGAAATACATAAGTACATTTATAGAGTAAAATAGCTTTGGAAATCAATAAACTAGCAGATTGATTAACTACAAAGTAAGATCATTAGAAATTAATAATCCCACAAAAAATTAATATTTATTCATCAAAAGAGGGGGAAATGTTTCTCACATCGTATGCTGTGGCACGTGCAATTCAGAGAAACACTAAAAGACAAAACTTTTTCCTGTTTCTTAATTTCATTATTTTATGTTAATATATTTTCTTCACATATCCCCCTCAAAATCTTGCAGCATCCCTGGCCGATCTTGCAGTACCCTTGAGTGCCACAACTCATTCGTTGAGAATCCCTGCTCTAAATGAACTAAAGGTGTTAAGGTTTTCAACACACTAATTTAATTAAATGACTGCTTTATCATATATTTCTTGCAGGTGCTCATTGAGTATGTTTCTATTTCAAACTTGAAATAAACTTTATTACTAGTGACAAAGTTGGGGTTTGAATCCCGGCAGTAAAAAGACGTGACCATTTTAAAAGTGTTACTAGATACCTATGCCTGTATAAGCACTATGCTATAAGATTATTTCAATGTTTTCTTTCATTATAGAAGTTTATATCTTAAATTATGTCTTATTTTAAAATGTTATCCATTTCAATTGATTTAAGAATAAATGGTACAACTTTTTAAATTTTGAATCTGATAACCCTAACTGAAGGTGTTTAGTCGGTATGTAAGAACATAGCTGAGTGGGTGGGTCATTTGTGTGAATGAAACAGTAGTGGCGTTAATTTACTCGCCAAGCATGGTGATTTGTCCTAGAAGTGATGGCATAACATGAATGATGCAGAAGTGCAGTCTCGAGGACACTACTGGCCTACTTACATTATGTTTTCACTACTTAAACTAATTCACTCATACTATTCCCGTTGCGGTGCTACACTGAGCGGACGTGTCAAGTGTCGCTCTGTGTTTTTTGTTTTTAAAAGTTAGCAAAAGTGGAGATAAAAAAAATTATTTCTAAAGTAAAGTGTGGAGAATATTAGTGGCTACAAGAGGAATCTACGTTCGTCTGAGTTCAAAACCAGCTGGAGGCACAGCAGTGTTTCGCGGTTTCTGGAGCAGCCCGGAGGGTCCGGGGGACGTAAGTGGGTGAGGAAGAAGCCCGCTAAAATCCTGAAGATTTTGTTGTAGAAATGAAGAAAATCGGGCCAGAGGTATAGTAGATAGTAAGAAAATAGTGAATTTAATATAACCAGGTCGGAGCAAAGAGG
>CABFVX010010350.1:0-11876 GCA_902151425.1 Timema shepardi | reverse complement strand
GGTTTGTTTTCCATTTTCCCCCCCCCCCCTGCTCAGCAAACACATCAAGGCTGGTGAGACAAGTGTGGTTATGGAGACATATCGTCTATCGTCGGCCACCTCTTAGAGGCCGCCAGCTCCTGACAATCAATGGCTCGACTACCATAATAACATCGGTAGCAAAGCTTTCAAACTGTTTCGAAAATGACTACTAGGAATAGCAAGGACAGGTGTGTGAAATGAGTAAGAAACAAGGTCCACCATTCAGTTGGTTGATGTTAATGTTGTAGTTTTAAATTTTTTTAAACAATCGATTGAAAAATAGAGTACATTTTGGCTGGATATGTTATTTTTTACTTGTTGATTCTTAACGGAAGTGTCCCCTATCAGTCAGTCTTGTGAATTTGGTTGAGCGACATCATGTAGTGATTCCGAACTCACCTGAGTGGTCCGAAGTGCTTGATGAGTGTCTCTCTTGTGTCGACGGAAGCCACGTTAGCCAAGGAGAAACTGCGCAGGTCTGGAAACTTGGCGAACGCTGCTTTCTAAACCGTCAACAGATTCATTTTATCATGAGTCCATTATCTAGATGGAAAGATCGCTCTAGTTAACTAGAAACAACTAATCGATTTGGTTAAAATATGTTTTCATAATTGTATTTATTTATTTTCTTTGGAGGAGTTTTATACGTAACCAAAACAATGTATTAAGTAAACAATCGACATATAAGACTAAGCTTGTTTACAGTAGACCCATGGCTTCTTTGGTGCTGACTGACAGCTCACAGTTGACAGCTTTGAAAAGTTACCAGACCAAATTACGGATCCCTACGCCGAACCATATGATCTACAAAAAACATGTGTTTAGCAGCTGTCACCTCTGACAATAAAAGTTTAGGTATAATCCTAAATGTTGACCTTCAGAAGTCAGCTGTGAGCTGTCAGTCAGCACCAAAGAAGCCATAAGGCTACTGTATGTTGGCTGAGGGCAAATTGTCACCCTTTATAGGTCAATCAGCAACATGTTAGTTTTGGGAAATATGAGGACCTGGTTTAAATATTTAAAAAATGTATTATAAAAATATCGCCAACTTTGATTAACCTTCAATTGGTAAATGGTTGGGAGGTCTTTAAATCCATTACATATACAATAACTACAACAATTAACTAAAACATGTATTTTAGTTCAATTATAGTTTTTAAGATTATTTTATATCTCATAAGTTTATGTGGCTAATACTTTATTATTATTATTATTATTATTATTATTATTTGCACCGCGTCTTACTACCCGTTCGGGTTATACACACTTACGCTAATGTGTAATGGTAGGGTGATTGCGAGATGAAATGGAGGACCTACAGTTTAACGTGGAATCCGAACCACGGTGGAGGCCTGGCATTCCCCACATTCACAAGATGTCTTGTCAGGGCCGATACTTTACACTAGTTTAAAGTTAGAATCAGTCCAAGCAAAGTGCAATGATATTTTTTGATAATTTTTCAGACTTTGCATCTGTGCGCAACAATTGTTGAGTGACTCCTCTACAAGTGCTCAAATTTAAGCTTTCTAGCACACCAGAAAACATGAAGAATTTTCTTGACAGTAGTATTATCCAATCTAAAAAAATCTAACTTTTTTGTGATGGGTGCAGGAAAGATTAGGTTTTGAAAGTTCAGGTTCGTTTTCTATTTTATTAATATCTAATGGTATATTTCCAGAATATTTTTGTATTTAAAAATAAAATATTAAAATGTAATTTATTGAATTTTGTCATATACATTTTTGACCAATGTCAATTTTACAAATTTAAGCTTTCTAGCTCATTGCCAAGTACAAAAAATTGTCTGGACATTTATTTCTTAGATAAAATAAATTGCTAATAGCTAGTTATAAGAACTAATTGAAGTATATGTAACAAAAATTATTTATTTTATGGCACAACACAGTTGGAAGTAAAATATCACATCAAATATATAAATTACATTTTTAAATTAGAACCATTGTCTCTTAGTGTTGTGTAAACAAAGTGGACAAGTGTAGACAATTCTCTAATGAGAAATATACAAGAGAAAACAATAACAACTGTCCAAAAATTTGTATATGAAAAAACTATGCTAATGGCAGTTTGAGAATTATATGTAAAAAAAAACACTATAACTAGTTTTCGTAATGTTGTGGATTAAAACACAATGCATTATAGTATAGTTGCAAATACTGTGTTTAAAAATACATTTATTTATTTATTTGTATGGGTGACCTGGTGGTCTAGGGGGGTAAGGTGTCGGACTTCTGTGCTGGTGGCCGGGGTTCAATCCTCGGTCCCGGCACAGATTTATCTGATTACCAAACCCTTCCTTCACCTCTGACAAGACATCTTGGGAATGTGGGGAATGCCAGGCCTCCACCGTGGTTCGGATCCCACGTTAAACTGTAGGTCCTCCATTTCATCTCACAATCACCCTACAATTACACACTAGAGTAAGTGTGTATAGTCCGAACGGGTAGTAAGACGCGGTGATAATAATAATAATTTAATTTAATTTGATAAAAGATAATTTAATTGTAAGTACACACATTGCAAGAAAGGTTTTTTATAGTTAACTTGCAAATATTAAAAAATAAAGAGACAAATAAATTAAGGTTTGTAATCTGTTTTAGAATAATAATGAATCAAACAAATATTGAAACACCTTTGCGTTAGAACATTATTGTGTATGCATATGGCCCTTGCTTAGCACAATAATGAAGCCCTTCTCTACCTCAAGGGAAGTAAAACTTTGCTAATGCTATATTGACACATGAATAAGGTAGTCCGATGGATAAGAGTTTCAGTGTAGTTACACGAGCTCAATGCGCTGAGCCAACTCTTCCGATAAAGTTAGTACTGTATGTGTTACAACAACGCATCATTTAGATTGGCTCTTTAACAGCGGTACTCAACCTGGGGAATGCGAACCCCAAAAAGTGCGAGAAGATGTCTTAGGGGGACACAAAGTTGAATATAAAATATATCTGGGGCGGAGGTATACAAACAATAAAGGTTAATACCCCACTCACTGGTGTAGAATACCTTACTAGAGATAGTTGGTCATGTGCAAGGGCCTGACAATGACCTGCTCAGGTTGCCATTACCAGCCTTGTGAAATTTCTCAATGATGATACCTACTGTATTCATATATTTTATTATATATATATATATATATGAGAGTAGTAATATGTTTGTCTGAATATTTATCTTTGTAAATCTAAGATAAAATCAAATTAAGATGTGGAAACTTAACCGTGGGATATTTTTTATTTGCTAAAGAAATAATTTTTACCTACTAATGTGAATATGAAACATCCGACAAAGCCAACTATAATTTTTATTTGATTTTAAAATGAAACTATTAAATTTATCTTTGGATTTGAAAATGAAAATTTTCCCTTTATAATCCATATAACGTAGAAAATAACCACAGTAAACAAACGTATCAAAAGGTAACTTATTGTTGTAGTTTTGAGATGTAATAAGTCCTATAATAATGAGAATGGCAGTGTTAGTTACCTGTAGAGAGGTGATACGTGAATAATGGATCTGTGTCATATCGTGATCGGTCAAAGGATCTCCCGTCTCGTCACTGATCTCAAACCTCGAGTAAAACTTCAACATGTCCAGCAGCTGAAACAATACAATCATATTCCAACATGACGAATCAGAGAAAGAAACAAGCCTACACAACATGTCCAACATGGTTTATCCATGGCCAAGTCGCAACTTGACTAGAAGCCATCTATGGACCATTACGCTCACAAAGTGGCACGCTACCATCACACTCACAAAGTGGCACGCTACCATCACACTCACAAAGTGGTACATCTACCATCACACTCACAAAGTGGTACGCTACCATCACACTCACAAAGTGGTACACTACCATCACACTCACAAAGTGGTACGCTACCATCACACTCACAAAGTGGCACGCTACCATCACACTCACAAAGTGGTACACTACCATCACACCCACAAAGTGGTACGCTAACATCACACTCACAAAGGGGTACACTAACCCCAGGGGTATACAATGAAATTCAGGTAGTGATTCACTTCCCACAAAATAATATTATATTTTTATGATAGTAAGTTTGATTAATAAATTAAATGAGACATAAAACGTGATACAATCGACTTATATAATATTTTATTTCCCTCTGTCCCAGCTTTGTTTAGTGTACCACTGTAGATTTATCAACATAAGATAGAATAATAATAATAATTATTATTATTATTATCACCGCGTCTTACTACCCGTTCGGGTTATACGCACGTACGCTAATGTGTAATGGTAGGGTGATTGTGAGATGAAATGGAGGACCTACAGTTTAACGTGGGATCCGAACCACGGTGGAGGCCTGGCATTCCCCACATTCACAAGATATCTTGTCAGAGGTGAAGGAAGGGTTTGGTAATCAGATAAATCTGTGCCGGGACCGAGGATTGAACCCCGGCCGCCAGCATAGAAGTCTGACACCTTACCCCTAGACCGCCAGGTCACCGATAGAATAATTGATTTTTAAAGGCCGAAAGGGCCACATTGTTTAGGAAAGCAGTGACCTGCGGTTCTGGTCTGGACCACTGACTCATTTTATCTGGCCCCCAAAAAAAAGATTTACCAAACAAACAATTGTGTTCATAAAAATATACTAATAACTAATTACTCAATGAAAAATATGAAATTTAAATTATTTGTTCGATATCTTTTTCACACACATGGTCCGGAGTATTAAAAAAGTTTGTCGACCCTTGGTTTAGGCCATGGCCATGAGAGGGGTATGCTACGGGTGAGAGTTTTGGGAAACATTGATACAGGACCGGCATTAACTTAGACATTAGCATCGATGTGATCTTCGGATCAATCCGCGGGTTTGAAAGGTATCACCAATTCTTGATGTTCAATACCAAATCAAGTAAGTGGATAGGTACTCGCGAATACCCGAGTCTTACAATGAACATCAAAACAATCCAGAACAACATTAAAGAAACAACCCAGGATTGGCTTCTTTATGAGGGAGTGTGCTTGAATTCATCACTTTATTGACAAAGGAGATCTAACTGGAGTTGTCCAGATACTTGTGTTGTTGGATTATATGTATTCAACAATCGGATTTTAGAACAAGTGGCTTATCACAAGGATTATCACAAGGACTTTATATCATGACTATGACTAATATTTAGAAAAAGAAATTGAAAAGCTGTAACATTATTATTATTATTATTATTATTATTATTATTATTAGCACCGCGTCTTACTACCCGTTCGGGTTATACGCACGTACGCTAATGTGTAATGGTAGGGTGATTGTGAGATGAAATGGAGGACCTACAGTTTAACGTGGAATCCGAACCACGGTGGAGGCCTGGCATTCCTCACATTCACAAGATATCTTGTCAGAGGTGAAGGAAGGGTTTGGTAATCAGATAAATCTGTGCTGGGACCGAGGATTGAACCTCGGCCGCCAGCATAGAAGTCTGACACCTTACCCCTAGACCGCCAGGTCACCAAAAGCTGTAACAATTTCCAAGCGCCAGGTTAGGCCATTGGTCTCTGGGTTAAGCTGCCCCACTCAGAAGGAGGTTTAGTCAGTTTGTTGTTAGCCCTGGAAGAAGTGAAAATACCTCCAAGTCTTCATTTGATATAAATAATCATGTACAAATTGGCTATTAAAATATCAATATTTTAATTATGTGTGAATTTGAATGGGCCTGATAGGCATTCTATGTATTCACCATTTAAGTTCTAGTTAAAAAAACTATATCTCCAATAGTATAGAACATATTTAATTTAAATATTTTATTGTTAATTTGTTTTATAATTTAGTTTGCTATTTATATTCCTATAGAAAAAAAAACTCTCACTATGAGTATATATATTTGCTATCAACTACTGCTTACTAAAATAATCCGGCTATAAAAAAATAATATTGGAATTGTTAACAGTGAAACAAGAAAAACAAATAATTAGTATTGAATTAATGGTATATTTGGTAGATTAGGGTTATATAGTATACTTGAGCCCAATTAGGTATTAAGTGGCTTCTGGTCATATTTTGGAATTAAATACAATAGTGTATTTAGTGGTCTTTAGGTTATATTGTTGATTTGAATACTATGGTGTATTTAGTGGATTCAGGTTTTATTGTTGAATTGAATACAATGGTGTATTTAGTGTCTTTAGGTTATATTGTTGAATTGAATACAATGGTGTATTTATTGGCTTCAGGTTATATTGATGACTTGAATACAATGGTGTAACTAGTGGATTCAGGTTTTATTGTTGAATTTAATACAAAGGTCTATATAGTGACTTCAGCTTATATTGTTGAATTGAATACAATGGTGTATTTATTGGCTTCAGGTTTTTTTGTTGACTTGAATACAATAGTGTATTTATTGGTCTTTAGGTTATATTGTTGATTTGAATACTATGGTGTATTTAGTGGATTCAGGTTTTATTGTTGAATTGAATACAATGGTGTATTTATTGGCTTCAGGTTATATTGTTGACTTGAATCCAAAGGTGTATCTAGTGGATTCAGGATAAATTGTTGAATTGAATACAATGGTGTATTTAGTGCTTCAGGTTTTATTGTCGACTTGAATACAATGGTGTATTTATTGGGTTCAGGTTTTATTGTCGACTTGAATACAATGGTTTATCTAGTGGCTTCAGGTTATATTGTTGAATTGAATACAATGGTTTATCTAGTGGCTTCAGGTTATATTGTTGAATTGAATACAATGGTGTATTTAGTGGCTTCAGGTTTTATTGTCGACTTGAATACAATGGTTTATCTAGTGGCTTCAGGCTATATTGTTGAATTGAATACAATGGTGTATTTATTGGCTTCACGATATATTGTTGAATTGAATACAACTGGGTATTTATTGGCTTCAGGTTATATTGTAGAGTTGAATACAATGGTGTATTTAGTGGCTTTAGGTTATAATGTTGAATTGAATAGAATGGTGTATTTATTGGCTTCAGGTTATATTGTAGAGTGTAATACAATGGTGTATTTAGTGGCTTTAGGTTATAATGTTGAATTGAATACAATGGTGTATTTATTGGCTTCAGGTTATATTGTAGAGTTGAATACAATGGTGTATTTAGTGGCTTTAGGTTTTAATGTTGAATTGAATACAATGGTGTATTTATTGGCTTCAGGTTTTTTTGTTGACTTGAATACAATGATTTATCTAGTAGCTTCAGGTTTTATTGTTGACTTGAATACAATGGTGTATTTAGTGGCTTTAGGTTTTATTGTTGACTTGAATAAAATGGTGTATTTAGTGGATTTAGGTTATATTGTTGAATTAAATACAATGGTATATTTAGTGGCTTTAGGTTTTATTGTTGAATTGAATACAATGGTGTATCTAGTGGTTTCTGGTCCTATTTTTGAATTGAATAAAAAGGTGTATTTATTGGATTCGGGTTATATTGTTGAATTGAATACAATGGTGTATTAAGTGGCTTTAGTTTTTAATTGACTTGAATACAATGGTGTATTTAGTGACTTTAGGTTATATTGTTGAATTGAATATAATGGTGTATTTATTGGCTTCAGGTTATATTGTTTACTGGAATACAATGGTGTAACTAGTCGATTCTAGGTTTTATTGTTGACTTGAATACAATGGTGTATTTAGTGGCTTTAGGTTATATTGTTGAATTGAATACAATGGTGTATTTATTGGCTTAAGGTTATATTGTTGAATTGAATACAATGGTGTATTTATTGGCTTCAGGTTTTATTGTTGAATTGAATACAATGGTGTATTTATTGGCTTCAGGTTTTATTGTTGACTTGAATACAATGGTGTTACTAGTGTGTTCAGGTTTTATTGTTGACTTGTATACAATGGTGTATTTAGTGGCTTTAGGTTTTATTGTAGACTTGAATACAATGGTGTATTTAGTGGCTTTAGGTTATATTGTTGAATTGAATACAATGGTGTATTTAGTGGCTTTAAGTTTTATTGTTGACTTGAATAAAATGGTGTATTTAGTGGCTTTAGGTTATATTGTTGAATTGAATACAATGGTGTATTTATTGGCTACAGGTTATATTGTTGACTTGAATACAATGGTTTATCTGGTGGCTTCAGGTTTTATTTTTGACTTGAATACAATGGTGTATTTAGTGGCTTTTAGGTTTTATTGTTGACTTGAATACAATGGTGTATTTAGTGGCTTTAGGTTATATTGTTGAATTGAATACAATGGTGTATTTATTGGAATCAGGTTATATTGTTGAATTGAATACAATGGTGTAACTAGTGGATTCAGGTTTTATTGTTGACTTTAATACAAAGGTGTATATAGTGACTTCAGCTTATATGGTTGAAATGAATACAATGGGGTATTTATTGGCTTCAGGTTTTATTGTTGACTTGAATACAATGGTTTATCTAGTGGCTTCAGGTTATAATGTTGAATTGAATACAATGGTGTATCTAGTGGATTCTGGTCCTATTTTTGAATTTAATTCAATGGTGTATTTATTGGCTTCAGGTTATATTGTTGAATTGAATACAATGATGTATCTAGTGGCTTCTGGTCCTATTTTTGAATTGAATACAATGGTGTATTTATTGGCTTCAGGTTATATTGTAGAGTTGAATACAATGGTGTATTTAGTGGCTTTAGGTTATAATGTTGAATTGAATACAATTATTGGCTTCAGGTTATATTGTAGAGTGTAATACAATGGTGTATTTAGTGGCTTTAGGTTATAATGTTGAATTGAATACAATGGTGAATTTATTGGCTTCAGGTTATATTGTAGAGTTGAATACAATGGTGTATTTAGTGGCTTTAGGTATTATTGTTAACTTGAATACAATGGTGTATTTAGTGACTTTAGTTTATATTGTTGAATTGAATACAATGGTGTATTTATTGGCTTTAGGTTATATTGTTAACTTGAATACAATGGTGTATTTAGTGGCTTTAGGTATTATTGTTAACTTGAATACAATGGTGTATTTAGTGACTTTAGGTTATATTGTTGAATTGAATTTAATGGTGTATTTATTGGCTCAGGTTATATTGCTTACTTGAATATATGGTGTAACTAGTCGATTCAGGTTTTATTGTTGACTTGAATACAATGGTGTATTTAGTGGCTTTAGGTTATATTGTTGAATCGAATACAATGGTGTATTTAGTGGCTTTAGGTTATATTGTTGAATCGAATACAATGGTGTATTTATTGGCTTCAGGTTTTATTGTTGACTTGAATACAATGGTGTAACTAGTGAATTAAGGTTTTATTGTTGACTTAAATACAATGGTGTATCTTGTGGCTTCAAGTTATATTGTTGAATTGAATACAATGGTGTATCTTGTGGCTTCAAGTTATATTGTTGAATTGAATACAATGGCGTATTTATTGGCTTCAGGTTATATTGTTGAATTGAATACAATGGTGTAACTAGTGGCTTCAAGTTATATTGTTGAATTGAATACAATGGTGTATTTATTGGCTTCAGGTTATATTGTTAAATTGAATACAATGGTGTATTTATTGGCTTCAGGTTATATTGTTGAATTGAATACAATGGTGTAACTAGTCGATTCAGGTTTTATTTTGGCTTCAAGTTATATTGTTGAATTGAATACAATGGTGTATCTTGTGGCTTCAAGTTATATTGTTGAATTGAATACAATGGTGTATCTTGTGGCTTTAAGTTGTATTGTTGAATTGAATACAATGGTATATTTAATGGCTTCAGGTTTTATTGTTGACTTGAATACAATGGTGTATTTATTGGCTTCAGGTTTTATTGTTGACTTGAATACAATGGTGTAACTAGTGGCTTCAAGTTATATTGTTGAATTGAATACAATGGTGTATCTTGTGGCTTCAAGTTATATTGTTGAATTGAATACAATGGTGTATCTTGTGGCTTTAAGTTGTATTGTTGAATTGAATACAATGGTATATTTAATGGCTTCAGGTTTTATTGTTGACTTGAATACAATGGTGTATTTATTGGCTTCAGGTTATATTGTTGAATTGAATACAATGGTGTAACTAGTCGATTCAGGTTTTATTGTTTACTTGAATACAATGGTGTATCTTGTGGCTTTAGGTTATATTGTTGAATTGAATACAATGGTATATTTAATGGCTTCAGGTTTTATTGTTGACTTGAATACAATGGTGTATCTTGTGGCTTCAATTTATATTGTTGAATTGAATACAATGGTGTATCTTGTGGCTTCAAGTTATATTGTTGAACTGAATACAATGGTGTATCTTGTGGCTTTAGGTTATATTGTTGAATTGAATACAATAGTATATTTAATGGCTTCAGGTTTTATTGTTTACTTGAATACAATGGTGTAACTAGTCGATTCAGGTTATATTGTTGAATTGAATACAATGGTATATTTAATTAATTAGTTGAGTTAATAGTGGCGAATCTGGAGTATTAAATTCTCTGTGTAAAGAACATTACGCTCCTCTCGCTGACCATGGAGATCCTATCAGATTCTCTTATATAAACGGAGGCGGGACTTGTAGATCCATCAGTCGAGAGCAAAGAGGCCGTTTGAGCCACTTCTGAGAGCGAGCGTGCTTCAAGTCAGACGCGAAGAGGAGACAATAAGGTAAGACGAGTCCTGATACAACGCTTGTTCTACAACCTGGGTGACACACCTCTCTTACGTCTAGATAGGTGCTCTCGTTTAGAACACCTCATGTTCATGTTCACCTAAAGTGCCCGATTCTGAACTTTCATCAAGACAATTAGACCTTTACAAATAAGGAGACACTTATCTCTAGACAATATATATATATTATGCTCGTATATACAAAGTATTATGATAAGGAAGAAAAGAAAAAAGTGTCGAGATTTTACCATAAATTTTATATTTGTGCGTTGGTTGGTGTTTAATGTCAACAATATTATTTTTTCTATAATGCTAGCGAATGTCTTGAACAATTTGACCTTTTTAAATTGGTATTAATTATGCCTAATAACAATAATAATAATAATAGATGACTCTGCCGAGGGGTAACATGTGTGTTTTTGGGGTTCGAACCCCCTGTATTTCTCGCTGATATCGAGAATAGTAGCTTATTGGAGCCTTGTAAGTTGAATAACAGCTACAACATGGATTTAGTGTTTATTAACAACTTACCACAAGATGGATCTAGTGTTTAAAACATTTCATCAAATCTCTTAGTTAATGTTTCCTTATGAATACAGCAGTGAGACTTAACCTAACGTAACTATCGAACTATGGTGGCCGCATGGTCTAAGACGCTACTCTTGTGTTAGGCTCCCGATGACGAGGAGATAGAGGTTCAAATCTCGGTCGGATGTACTAACGGTGTTTTTTTTTCCTAAATGATGTTTCACTCTCCTTCCATGCAAATGCGGGTGCACTCCCTATAAATATAACCTTCCTAATACCTAAAAACCATTGGCATATTTAGAACATAAGCCGAACGGGTAGTATGACGCGGTGTTAAAAAGAAATGCCATCAAACCAATTTGCTTTTTTCTTTGATCCGTGTTTTATATTAACTTCCGGGACACACGCATCTAGTTAAACCGACGGAGTAGGGTTGAGGAGGGTACCATTTAGAGATGATGTACCCGCATTTGTATGGCGGGATGTTGGGAGGGGATTAGAGCCCAACCCCACCGTCCCTGGCAAGCCAGACTATACCCTGATTTTGGTTGGAAGAACAGTAGAGAAAATTCAAACATATTAATTTGCGGCCAACATTGATACTATTTTACAATATTATTTGTGGTATTGTGTGGGTATTGATAATATAGATCAAAAATGACAACAGAAGATGGTATGACTTGACGTATGCATATATTAAAAT
>CABFVX010010349.1:0-14470 GCA_902151425.1 Timema shepardi | reverse complement strand
GGTTCAATCCTCGGTCCCGGCACAGATTTATCTGATTGCCAAACCCTTTACTTCACCTCTGACAAGACGTGTTATAATCACAACTTGTGAATGTGTTCAATGCCAGGCCTCCACCGTGGTTCGGATCCCACGTTAAACTGTAGGTCCTCTATTTCATATTACAATCACCCTACCATTACACATTAGTGTAAGTGCGTACAACCCGAACGGGTAGTAAGATGGGGTGTTAATAATGATAATGATCTACAGTGGTTAGTAGTTAAACTAAATAAAAATGTCCCAATTTATTGTAAATATTGATTTCCTTAGGTAACTCAGAAAAATTATACTTAGACAGGGATTGGAGCCCTTGTCCTTTGACTTCGGACGACATTCTAATAAAACACCGAGATTGCGGCTCGAAACTCCACACAACTCCTTAGAGCAGAGGTGGGCAAATTTTCACCCCGAGGGCTACATGGATATTTTTAAGGTATCTAGCGGGCCGCATGTAAAAAAAATCTAAATGAACTAAATAATGAACTTTATTTTCACGCAAAATTGCATACTTTAGTTATATAACCATATAAGTTTGATACAAAAAAAAGTATCAAATAAAATCTATTATGTCATAACAAATAAAATTAGATATGTCATGTACTCATGATGATACTTAGCCTACCAAATGTTGATTAATAACTACTCAAATTTCTATCGTTATAGGAATCCATGCAACTGTCCAAAACCCTGCACGAGTTTGTTGTAGTCAGGATTCAACTTGTTCGTCCTAATTCGCAAAACACTTTGTAGATTTGAGTATGTTAAGAGAGACCTGTTCTTTGCTTTGTTAATGTTCATGTATGAGTAAGTCTGTTCACAAATATAGGTAAAAGCAAATAACACAAACATCTTTCTAGCAAACGTTTTCAAATTACCAAACTTTTCTCTACAAATAATGCATACAATTCAGTTAGTTTCATATTCTTAAAAGTCTCCTTCAAAGCATTGTCTGCTAGAAGATTGATTAATTCAAACAGGGCTTATTTGATGCTGCTTCAATTTTCAAAGTAAGGGGGTAACTCAAAAAATTGATTTGATCTTCCAAAGATTTAAACTCAGCAAACTGCCTTGAAACATTATTCTTTTAAAGCAGATATCAGCTGACTGTATTTTCCTGAACACGCTTGTTTGACAGCCTGTGTATGTAAGATGAGAATATGCACAAAGTGTTGTCTTCACATCCGTACACCCAGTACAAATTCCACTCTTACCGTAAACACAAACTTATGTTCTAACACATGTAACATTATAATCGAGCTTGCTCACATTTTCACATGTTTAAAAACACGCACTGATTATCTATTTAATTTGACATTATTGTTAGTAGAATCACGAAGTTTTACAATTGCGTGCGGGCGCCATGCGGCCCATGGGCCGTAGTTTGCTAACCGCTGCCTTAGAGAGCATCACCATGATAGCTTCCCTTTGGATGTGAAGCAAGCAACAAAATTGAAACGATTAGAGAGGGGTGGTGGACTGATGGTGGTTGCCTGGAGTAAAAGACACTTTGAAAGGATGAGGTAGAGTATAGGAGGTGAGAGAGGGGTTGGTGTTGTTACTGCCCTAGCTGCAGCAGTGCAACTCCGGTGAGGTGGTAGCACATGGTACTATTTGTAGTAGAGCTTTGCCAAACCTCGAGATATCCATCCGAATCTTAAGCGCTAAATAATGTTGGGTTTTGGCTCGGACCAATGTGTTTACAGATTTTATCCTTAGTTTTACGATGTTTCCACAGACTGGTAAATCTTTTGGAAATCCGTTTGCGTATATTCCTGAGGTTTCGTTTAAAGGTTGTGTTTGCCAACCGGGATTTATCCTCTAATATATGGCCCATTGATGCGTGACAGTATTGGAGACTAAATTTACTACTTGTATGATAAATTAGACACCTTTGATCCTATAACATGTCGTGATTGTTTATAAAGTACACATTCTATAGGACGGTTAGTTTAAAATGGATATGCAGATAAAATATAGCTGAGTAGACATAAAATGTTCGTTTAGCTTCGAGATATCTAGTTCGGGGATAATTAGGCTAAGTTAGGTAGGGTAGGTTTAGGGTGGACCATTATTTGACATAAATATTATGGCTTACGATGAGATCAAGAAAGGTGCAACAGCATTCACTTATCAGAGTATAATTTAGAGTTTAGCTTGTTTAGAAAGTATCCCCATTTTATACTCTCGATGTGCAAGCTAAAGAATGAATGGTCTCAACGTTTAAAATGTCGGGTGGATAATGGTGCATAATTATTTTGTACAGTTTTAAACCATTTCAGAATATTTTAATATATGGGTGGTAAGCAGGAAGGACATATCGTTTAGGGTACAATATCTAAGCCATCAGGCATCAAAATCGGGTAATAAGATGATGGATACATCCATGGAGGTACAAGTTTCAAGCCATCAGGTTTAAAGGACCGGATGGTAAGTGGGGTGGTTGGTAAGAGGATAAGATTGGATTGTAGCTAAATGGGATTAACACGGTCATAATCGAGGCAGACTAGCTCTTGCTCAGGATGTATACAGGAATTCAAAGGATGTAAGAGTGCAGGATGGGGATTGGAAGTTTTGCAGTGAGGGTAGGAGACTGGGAGGATGAGGATGAACGAATGGCGGTCATTATAAGAGAAAGGAAAGAAGGCTGTAACCTGGGTGTATAGGTTCTAAGAGTACGGGATGGAGGCTGGAATGTATACTCAAGGGAGGAGGAAGGCTACAAGGAGTAAGGAGGGGGAGAGGTGGCAGAACGACAGACATAAGATACTCTTGTGTAATTGAAAGCCCATTGACATATGCGGACTTAACTCTTATACATACGTCTTATAGAGCAAACGCCGATGCACTTAAGCTATTTTATGTGTAATTGAAGGCCCTTTTTCTACCTACTCCAAGTGATTAGGGTTTAGTCATATAAATATTAAGAATGTAGGTGAAGCTACCTTTCTTTTTGTATTATTTAACAATCAGGTTAATTTAACATTTTGATTTAGTGGGGGTGTTTGGAGAGGGTAGTTTAAAAATAGTACACTGGCATTAGTGTGGAGATATAATAATAATAATAATAATAATAATAATAATAATAATAATAATAATACCACACTAATAAATCACATTTTAAAAATATCCTTTAGTACACCCCGCAAAAATTTGAAATCCAACATCCTCTTAAATGGAAACCAAAAGTCATGGGATGCTAATGCATTTATATGGCCACTGATTAAATTATGTTTTAATCAGTACATATAACAAATGTTTGACTCTATCATTATTGAAACGTATATTATTAATTTGTTGTGAAAACCACACATATTACATTAAACTTGTGGCTGGCTATTTTAAATGTAATATTTTAATGACAGTCTTAGAAAACACTTTTGTAATATGATTTTGTTTATGCAGTCACTTTAAATTATGACTCATTTTTCAAGTAATTCTAATTACAAGGTCATACAAATACAATTAAAATGTATGTCTGCGCGTTGCAGTTTTATGAAGTGCATTAGCATTGTGCATTAAAATTAAATTGCAAACAATGGTGTATAATGCACACTATCTTAACTAAACATCAGTAAATAGTATAATAATGAAATACAATGTATCTCACCATTAGGATATTGAGAACACTTTAACACATCTCAAGAATCTTTTTTTAAAGGTTTGCTGATTTTCATAACAATACTTATCTAGTTATATTTATTACGTGTCTAGTGAAACGTATTTGGGAAACTTTATTAATACTTGATATTTCATGGCGATTTATTTTGATTTTAAAATAGTTTGCTTAAAGTTTTAACTATGATTAGTGGCAAATAATGGTGTGTTGGCTCCAAAATTATTCTTAGTGTACCAGTATACACCGATAAGAAAATATTTCACTATTACAAGAACGTGTAGCTGATTCAAATACAACGAAACTATCCTAGTCTAGTCGAGTTGTCCAGGTCACTGGCCCAACCAACAACAGCCAAGAGTAAAGGGACAAGAATTCTACATAAGCTAAGAATGTATTCATATATCTTCATAGGCTTAATTTGTCAACTTAACCCTAAAAATATCATTTAATTCATTCATCATCATAAAATGAAATAGTTTAGCATTTTATATCACGTTAAATATCCTAGTGTAACAGCAAAAAATTTTCAAATTGCTTTTCACACTTTATAATGCATGGGTATTTTATTAATTTACTACTATTTTATTTAATCTTGCATTCATCTTTTGATAATTTTTATAAAATGTTTAATTTAACTAATTGATATGGCACAATCTTGAACAAGCTAACTTTGTATCAATATACTTTTTTTCATCCTTAATAAATCAAAATATTTGATAAAATATACAAAATATAAATGTACAATTGGGAGAAACATTAATTCTGGCACTTCATTTTGTTAAGTAATTTTTTTAGCCTTTTCCTAGCAATTAACGAATACAATACTGTAACCCATACATAAGTTTTAACCTAATAGTATTTAGACTAATTAAAATTATATCGATCAAAATTGGAAATGTCATAGTAATGTACTCAAATGGAGTTTTGGTCTAGTTTTAGAAAACAAGCTGTTTTAAGAACAGGGACATCCAAGGTTGATTTTAGTAAATAATAATTTAGAATATATTTTGTAATAAAATATAAATTAAATTTATTATTTAATTAAACTTATCTAAGCTAGTATTTTTTAAATATGTATTAATAATTGTCATTACTCACTAAATAGTTCTCATTTAACATCAAATAAGATTTTAAACCAGTTTTTCATTATGTATACTAACATTATGTTAAATATTATATTTTAACCCCTTGCAAACTTGGAGTTTTTCTGTTAAATCATGTGTTTCCTCCATAAAATTTTGATTAAATATTAAGTTTAACATTCTGGATGGTAATAGCTTATTTTAATAGCTATAGATGAGGCAGGAGAGTAAAATTAAAGTGTAGTAATTTTAAAGTAGTAAACTAAACGTAGGATCTATGTTGGTTAGAAGTACATTCTTTATAAGTTTAAATTAATTATTTAAAGGTTTTTAAATAGTAAATTAAAGCTAACAAATATTTTTCTTAAAAAATACCTAAAGATAATGGTAAAATTATAGAGAAATAGTTTTAAAGCAATGAACTAAACATAGGAGTTATACGTGTCATAAGTAGAGTACATTCTAAATAAGTTTAAATTAAATATGAGAAGGTTTTAAACAGTTAAAACCACAACGGGTAAACCTCAATTGGAGAAACATCTCCAGTGTAGGCCTACTCAGCTGAGATTCAAATATCTCCCTTGCCATCACTGGGTATATTGTGAGACTAACGTCTAGGACCATGTGACCACTGGTGTGGGAGTACTCAAATACCAGTTATCTATCTAATCTATTGTCATCTTGTCATAGTCACTAAAATAGTTTATTATGTTATCCATGTAAAATATTTATCAAACATAAATCATTATAGTATATACATTATAGACCCATTAACGACAAAAGTACATTACATCTCAAAATCTGTGTCAGTAAGTGTAAATATATGTTTCTACCCAGAGTATCTACGTTGTGGACTTCTACACTTCTAAGTCAAATCCATATTATCAGTCAACATGGACAGTAGACTTAAGAAGCAAGCTCATTCTAAAGGAAAGAGTGAAGATGTTAAATCAAACCTTTCAACAAGCAAGAGAGGTGTTGGTAAAACCGTGGAGCTCGTGCCCCCAGATGGAGGCTGGGGATGGGCAGTAATGCTGGGAAATGCGCTAAGTAATGTAAGGAATGTTCGAAACTAATTTTTTTATTTGTGTATGTGCTTGGGGGGTGGTGGGTTGCACCAAGTTTTACAACACTCTCTGGCTAATGTGTTAGAGAGGAACGTGGAAGGTAGATTTTAGAAGAAATTTATTCGCATTCACACGGAGGGTTGCTGGGAAATAATTTAGGAAAATTTACCCTCTGTACATCTAACCTCCTAGTCACCAGTACAAGCCTAAGGTTTTTAATGTTCAAACAAATGGGTTACATACATTTCTATAATTATTTCAATAATTCGATAAAATGACATCACAACTAATTAATTAAGTATTATTATTATTGAATGTTTATGAAATATGTTCTGCAATTATTATTGTATTAAAATAATTATTTAAATTGCATCATGCCCTATTACCCATTTGGGCAACGCTCATACTTACACTAATGGGGTAAGAATGAGGAAGGTAGAATTTGATAGGGGCATGGCATGTAGTTTTTCCATGATGAGTAAAAATGTGATAAAAACCTGTTATGTGCTCTCACTATTGGCTAGGCGTTGTTACCCTTGTGGTCAACCACAAAGAGGTTTTTCTATATAGGCATATTTCCATGTATCCTTCATTAAAGAATATTTCATTATTTGACTGAGGTATGATAACCTATTACAGGTACAGTCTAAACTATGTCTATTCTGGTTGCACTTCACTAAATACAATATAGTTTAGAGTAAATGTAATCACATCTGCGTGGATAAAGAGAGTTATATAATAAATTATATTAGCTCAGTACCTTCTGTGCCATTTAAGTTACTACCAGGCCAATATGTTAGTTCGAGATGTAGTCAAGTCCCCTCCAGATGGCACTGGTGTAGGGTTTCGCAGCGTGGCTTGGAGGATCGGTGGTTTGAGCTCGGTCATTCGCACATTGCAGTAAGAGGTCAGTTGAACTCAGCGTTGACTTGTTTCAAGACTGGGGAGTGAACATTTTGCGTTAAGAGAGTGGATCGTACACCCCGCTCAATTAGCCTCGTGGATGAGAACCATTAGTGGCCGTGCGGGGTTAATAACAAAGGATTGATATATACAACAGGACAATAATAAAGTTCAGGAAAGCACGATAACATTGAGTGTGTCTTTCTTGTATGATATTTTCATTTAACTAAGTGGAAATAGGTCGCCGAGCAGTGGCGATTCGCGAGGATCAGATGCGAATTACCCATGCCAATCGTTTTGTTACCATCTTTGTGTGTGCCCAACTCCTTGGACGACCAGCTCCTTGGTATATTATTATATAAGTATATCATACTATTATATTATCAACTAATTTAGAGTCAATATTCACTAATGATCAAAGACTTATGAATGTTATATACATACCAAGGTTGAAATGTTGAAAGTTTTAGAGATTGTTTCTAGATGATAACTACTCCTTTCATGCAAACATTCACCCTGCTCTACAAGGACAGATTTAATGAGATTGGAATGTCAGCGACAGATGCTTCAATGATCATTAATGTAAATTATGCCTTCGGAATGGGCCTAGGTGAGTGTAATTGAAAGTTCTAAACATTTACATCACTGAGACAAGAGTCAAAAAAATAATTTTTTTTAAGCTACAAGATTATCTATAATTTTAAATTATAAACAAGCGATAATGGCTTAAGATATTTGTACTGTGTATATAAACACAATGCATTTAAGATTTTGATGTTTTTGGTTTTTGTAAGATAATTAAAACTGATTGAAGCCTCAAAATTTTTGATATGAATCTAACTAAGATTGGTTTATATTCAAAATTCAAAATTATGCAAAATATGATACTTTTTGATTAATTATTAACTTAAAAGAAAAATAAATATGTTAATACATAGTTTAGTCTATTAATCGAATTGTGTATATCTATTCTCATTACAGGTCTTATTCATGGTGCAGTGTTGAACAGATTTAGTTATCGCAAAGTCGCAATAGTAGCGTCAATCCTTAATACAATAGGGGTTGGGCTTACAAGTTTTGCCAACTCTTTCATACATTTCCTCATGACTTATGGTCTCCTTAGTTGTAAGTGAATATTTGGTTTACCTATTATGTTTAGCTACAAATACACTGTGATGGATTTACTGCAATCTGAAAGACTTATATTCGTTAGTGGCAATAACCCTATTCAAAGCAAACTAGAATTGCCTAGGCAAAACTAGTACAAGCGATCACCTGTTGGCTAAACTAGTTTGGCCTAGCTGAACTAGTAAAACCTTCGGACCTAATACTCGCGTGTAGTTATAAATTGGTAGGACCGTATTGCAAGGTATTGTTGGATCAGACTTGTGTGTAGAGTACATGCAGCATTGTATTGCTCTCCTCTGTCGTCAGTTTAGTATCAGCAGCTAGAGTGATAGAGTCTGTACGTAATTCGTTAGTGTTATGATAATATCTCTTCTTTTAAATCATGAGTGGTCCTCAAACTTCAGGACAAAGTTCAGAGAAGGAGTGGAAAGTAAGATTCATTTAAAAATTATTAAAAACTGAAAGAAATAAAGACACATAATTCAATGTGATATTAAAGGAAAGATATGCCGATATAAACAAGAGGTATTTGCTACAAAATCTTCTGAAAATAAGACACATATACTTGTACAAGATTGAACAGGTTTGATATAATAAATATTGGAGGAGTAAAGAGACTTTTTAGCAAGAAGCGAAAATAATGTAGTTAGTTATTATTTTCCCAGCTTATGATATTTGTAATATAATTGAAGCTGATAACGTTGCTATAGAACGTGATAGTTGAAATTGAGCTTGGAGTATTATATCCCTATTTTTATCAATGTGTCAAGTTTGCCAAAATAAGAAAAACGAGGGCTTATTTCAGAGCCAATTGTTCATTCCGAAAGGAATAGCCATTGTAAGGTTGATCTAATTAATTTACAGAGCCAAGCTGATATACAATTTAAACTTTGAATGGTGCACCAGGATCACTTAACTAAAGTTGTAATGATGCGTGCTTTGCAAGGTAAGAGAGCTGAAGAAGTGTCTTACCACCTGAGGAATGTATTTCTAACGATAGGGGATAACGGATGGAAATTTGTAAGCCAAGTAATAAAGTAGATAGTGACTTTTTGGCTNTAAGAGAGCTGAAGAAGTGTCTTACCACCTGAGGAATGTATTTCTAACGATAGGGGATAACGGATGGAAATTTGTAAGCCAAGTAATAAAGTAGATAGTGACTTTTTGGCTGGGGCTTAAAATAGTTCATTATGAACCTCGGCATAGTCACAGCCAAAGCTCTGTATAAGAGCTTGCCAAGACATAGAAATATGCTTTCCACTAGGATGAAGGAAAACTAAATTAAATGGTCAGATGCTCTAAGAAATATTCAGTTTATGAAAAACAGTTCCTTTCATTTTGGAATAAATCGATCTCTTTATAATGCAATGGTTGTCATTGAACCGAAAAGTTGGTCTCTCCGCGTCTTCACTGCCCTTACACATCATAAAGAGCAAATAAGATGAAAATGGGCTGCTTTCATTTCTTGTGGAATCCTAAGAGGACAAAGTTAAATACGAGTTTGCTTCAGAGCTTTTGTAATATACCGTTTCTATTAAAAGCAACAGTCAGAAAGACGTAAGTACTAAAATGAAAATTGCTTGAGAAAATGTAGCTAAACGAGCAAATACAATTAAAATAATTTCTGATAAAACACACCAACCAGGTGACGTTATAGACAATATAATAACTCCAATTTTTGATGTTGACAAACCCAAAGAATATCTTTAAAATATTATTGGAATAGAAAATAATTTTGACTGTACCAGATCGAAACAAAGTATGGTGTGTTCGACCAATTTTACTGCAATTAGTGTATTGTGATTTTAGTAGGAGATTTTTTATATTAAACCTAGAGTATGATAGTAATCACTAATGGCAAAGATGAACCTTATTTTTTTTAGATCGTAATTTGATTCGTGAATACAGAAATAACTGTTATTTGAAGAGCAGATACCCCCGAACAGCTTATTTCAGGACTTCAGCAATTAAAGATTTAGTTGGTAGAGAGCAATACTTCCTTTGTTGGAGTTGCAACAAACATTCTTCGAATAGATGCCTTTGCAACAGAAATGTTATTTTATGTAACTATAGATGCCAGAAAAATCTGTCGGGTAATTTTTTTATTTTATTTTTTGTAAAATATTGTGGACTTACATATTTGACTTTTTATCTATTTTTGTAATAATTCAGTGCTTCATTTTTACTAAAAACCTTTCAATTGTAAGGCACTTTATGGCCTCTTTAGTAACCCTCAACCCCCAAAAACAATAAGAAATAAACAGGTTCAATTAGTTTGGCTTATCCAAATCTACATCATCCTTACGGCACCTTGGATATAGTTCAGTCTATGCCAGGGGTCTCCAAACTTTTTGATATGCAGGTCACATAATATAGTTTAAACATTTTTGAGTGCCAAAGTAACGTTCACCAGTTATTCAGGTATCATTAGTTTTGCCCTGAATACCTTGACATGCGCAAATATATCATAAGTCAAATTTGTTTCAACATGCAAATTTAGATTCAAGTCATAATATGGCCAGTCACGTCTATAAAAAAAATCCACTTTCCAAGGCCAGTCAGTGTTTGATAAAAGTGATTGACGTTGATTCTTCTCAGTGAGAAATGAATCAATTTATATGTAATAAATTATATAATTAATTAAATAATAATTAATCAATATAATTACTTTTTTAAATTATATAACATCTTTAGGAACTTTCCTTTGATAACCCTCTGCCGGGAGACTTGGAACTACCTAAAAATTGTCACAGTCAAGCTGTTCTGTTGTCGGTATAAGGAATGCCGCCTGCGACTGATAATGAGGGTTTGCCATTCCAACAGCAATCTGGCTTGGTGTCATGGGAGGAAGTACGCGTATGGACAGAAACTGAGCATGCCAAATAAACTGCGTGGTTAATAAATAACGAAGAGAAACTATTAATAAGTTTTTGATAAAATCTTGGAATGTCAAGGATATAATCTTTTGGTGGGCCTGATGTGGCCGGTGGGCTGTAGTTTGGAGACCCCTGCTCTATGTCAATCTATTTTTACCAACAGGGGAATCTTTGTTCTAGTTTGGCTTATAAATCCCTAGTTTTGCCAATAAAAGTTCGCTTGTAAGCTACTAGCTTAACCTAGGTAATTCTATTTACCCCAACAGACGATCGTTTGTTTCAATTTTGCCGTAAATCGTTTTTTTCTGTTAACATATATAAGAAATATAAGTGATGACGTAAAGCATGTGTAATGAATGTTAATTAAATAAAACGTTCTCAGTATAATGTTAAATAGATTACCTGATTAACTCATGTTATAAATACGTTTTTATTTGAGTAAATATTTGTTTTAACGTACAGTTAGTTTGGAGTGTCCTATTTATATTTGAATGGTCAAGGATCAGAGATATAATTCTAAATATAATATAGCCATAGGTCTATTTTATATATCCTAGAAATATTTGAAACCATGGTGACACAGATATATACATTTCCAAATAAAAAAAGAAATATTTTAAACACAGATAATTAATAAAGTCTAGTCACATAAATAGAAATTATTTAACTTTTGTACAGTTTTTCAATGGTCTCACCATTATTGTGGATTAACGTTTACCGAAAAATCAGATCTAGAGAATAAACGTAGTCGCGTGACGGGCTCTATGCCCGATACAATATTTCAGCGCAGTCAGTTTGACCTGGGTTTAAATAGTTTCCATTTTGTTGGCGCTGTAGGGCAAAATTTGTTTAAAAGACGCAAACAAAGCTTTAAAAATAATAATAGTGTGCGTGAGATGTGTAGCCAGAGACAGGCTAGATTGTGTCATTTGTCGTGAGGAGATAATAATTAACTCAAAGAGAAAAAGTGCATTGTATATGGTTTTCTTGAATTTTGTCACAATACAACACATCACATTATAGTCTGAAAACACCCATCGTGGCAATAAAATATAGAATATATTTATTCATTCTGAAATAAAATATGTTGATAATTGGCTGTTTCTAGTTTATATTGCATACCATCACGGGTCAATATATGTTTATGAGGCCGTGTGAATTGCTGCACCACTAATATTAACTTAATTTGTGACTACTCATATACTATTAAATGTACATGTTCAAACATAATGTAAATTAATTAGTTTATTTATCTACAATGTTAGTATAAATAAAATGGTGTGCATAGCTTTATTGCACGATGACAACACATAATCAACGTGATACGTCTTGGAGTAGTTGCAAATAGCTTCCATGTAGCAAATACTTTCACGAAAATTATCAATAGGAAATATTTACTTTAATAATAAATAACCTTCTTCCAAAAAATGAGCCGGACTAAATAAGTGGTTGCAGCATAGTGGATTTAAACTATCCTGTCCAGGTTTTACTTTTAAATACATTAATATTTCTAAAAGGCCATAGCATAAACTAAAGGAAACTTTTGTTTTAAGTGGATGCATCAGTTTAACATTGAAAATGTGGACTTGCACTTTGTATTTAATAACTTTTTTATGATAATACTAAAAGGATTTAATCACGTTTGTTTTATGAAAACCTAATAGTTTGGAAGTATAAAAGTAAGTTATGTATAAATATATTCTTGATAAAAAAATTATAAGTATACTGTACTGGAGTAGACCTTCGTTACATATCACCAAATATTAAATAAAGTGCACATTTAATGTATCCAACATTAGTTTGAAAAATCATGACTATAAAAATATATAAATATGATTTGTTCTCTTTAAAATATTAACTCTAACTATTCGATGATTTAGATATTATTTAGATTTGAATCTTTATATAAGTAATATTACATTTATCACATTTTCACAATATTTTAAAACTGATTCTTTACATGAAACCGAAAACTACACCTCTGGGCTATGGTTAATTTACGGGTTGAGCTACAAGACACAGCTACTGCTGTATTGCAAGAATCTACATATA
Source organism: Timema shepardi (assembly GCA_902151425.1). NCBI lineage: Eukaryota > Metazoa > Arthropoda > Insecta > Phasmatodea > Timematidae > Timema > Timema shepardi. The sequence goes on along the minus strand of CABFVX010010349.1, from coordinate 1,707 downwards.
ATAATAATAATAATATTTAGCACCGCGTCTTACTACCCGTTCGGGTTATACGCTTTAAGTACTAATTACTCTAATGGATTAGGAATTGGGAAGGTTGAATTAGAGGAAGTAAACCCGCATTTGCGTGGAGGGAGAGTGGAAAACCATTATAGGATAAACCACCCCCAGTTCACCCGACCGAGATTCGAACCTCGATCTCCCCGTTCTCAGCAGTCGAGCTCAACACGACAAGCGCGTTAGCCAACTACGCCACTGAGGCGGGTAATCTACATATAAAATAGTAGCAAAAATAATTATTCATAAAATAACTTTCCTGCCTGTAATTAGTAGAATAGGACACTGTATGCAACCTATATTTGGCTGAATTTGTGTTGGACTTCATTCAGAAATATTCTGATAGTCAAAAATTATATAGGTCAGTTATTTTAACTTAGAATATTTGAATCGACACATACTATTATCATCCATAGTAGAGTATTCATAAAAATAACCTTATTTGATATTAAGGACATAGTTTGGTTTATGGGGCACCGCATCTTACTACGCCCGTGGGCTATTTGAATATGTACACTACTGGGGGAGGGAGGAGGAAGAAGCTAAAATTTAGAATAAATGTGCACAAATTGTCGTGGTAATCCATTTATAAAAATCATCTCCACACACCCAGCCAAGATTTGAGCCCCAACCTTCCCATAGGTGGCAAACCAGACTAGGCGAGACTGACACCGGTTCCCACTTACCCACGAGTATGAATAAAAATCATAACAGCCCTTATTTAATGTAATTATTTTTTTAAAAAAAGTGTGCTTTTAAGCTTTATCTTTGCTAGGGGGGGTTAATTTTTACATCAATAGTTAAACTTTTTTAACAATTAAATTTGGCTACTCTTAGTCTAGTTTTTAACATTTTAATGGATATTTATAAGTAGAGCCAACTACACCATAAGCTGATATGTAATACATTACGACTCGTATTTATTCTATCAGCTCTGGGTGCGAGTTTCTTCCAGCCATCATTCTCCCTGGCCCTGAACTCGTACTTCAAGAAGAAACGGGGCAAGGCGATGGGCTATTCCATGACCCTTCACAGGTATCGGGCCCATCATCATGCCCTTGCTCATCAGTAAGATGATGTCCGCGTACGGGGTCCAAGGCACTGGTTTGATCCTGAGCGCGCTCTCCCTTCATTCACTGGTCGGAGCTTTCCTATTGCAGCCCATCAAGTGGCACATGAAGAAGAAGGAGGAGGATCCAGTAGAAGATGAAGGGAATAGACAAGAGGATGAAGGTATTGCAATTTAAAGAGAACACGTGTAATCGTTTATTATTAGAGGTGTTAGACTACATCCTAAAGCTAATTTACGAATGTGAGTCAAGAAAGATAGGTGGAGGTTAGGCTGGAGAAGAGGAAGGACGTCAATATCTGATATGGCGTGTGGTGGCCTGATTGGAAGAAGGGATCTAGTTTCAATAAGATGAAGCAGCTACAGGTTCTTTTGGCTTGGGCGGGTGATCCAAGATTACTTACGATTACACTATTGTGATGGACGCTCAAGGTAGAAACCTGTTATTTAGATCTGAGATCCTAAAGTCCTGGCTTACAAAGGAGTATATTGTGGGTCTGGGTAGAATTTCAGGTCTCGGCAAGGAGTCTGAATCCACACGTGCGAGCATAACCATTGGGACCTCTCCAGGTTTAGGCAATAAG
>CABFVX010010348.1:0-14471 GCA_902151425.1 Timema shepardi | reverse complement strand
AGATGATTAGTGTAATGCAAACATCGAGAGACCTTCTTTATTTAATAGTAATAAGACTTTGAAATAAATTATGTCATTTTTCCAAAAATTTGGTTTTTGTGGGTTACAACGTTGTTCGTGCCAACGACTCAGTTGTTGAATATCTATCATGATCACAGCAGCATTCGACGAGAAATTTTTTATATGAAGGAAGATAAAAATTTTGTCATTAAATTCCAGGGCACCCTTGACAGATATTCAAGAAATATTGAAATAACGTTGTGAATAAAATTAAATTATGTTTCTACTGGAGCAATGTTTGTTTTTGTCAACAACAACAACAAAAGTTTTGTTATAAAAACTGTAAAAAAACACCAGCCTTTTCTCGTGGCCCCTTTCAGCCTACCTTAACAAAGACCTTTATATAATTATATATAATTTTTTTATTATTATTATTATCTGTTTACTATTCCGTTCTTTTCAAGGTATATTTCACGCAATGCGGCAACTCATCACTTTTGCCTCCCGGTACACACCACGGATAACACCTAACTCGGGTAGGTAAAACAGCCCGAACCAAACGGAGCGTTGTGGTGTGGTTTTACGCAGTCTTCTTTTAATAAAACACGGTGGAATTGAGACAAGTGAAACCATTTTATAATATTTTAAATAAATGGTACGGTTCACCGAATAAACTTTCTCACTCCTTTATCTAAATTATACTTATAACTTGTAAGCTATGGGAAAACACTTTTATAGAAATATAATGGGGTAGAAAAGAACACATTTTATCAAAGAGCACACATTAGATATTAAACATTCTATTTGTTCTGTGCATTTTCAACTCATTTCCTAAATATCTGTTTAAAAATAATATATTATAACGCAGAAAAATATTGCTTTTATAAAAATTTATTTTTAATAAAAGTTGTTTATTTTTAACACCGTTACAACTTTACAATCAGTTATTTCTAAGTGTTACGGAGATATGATCAAAATTGTAAATTCACACTTATGTAAAGTATCTTCAAATAATTTTCAAGGGAAAGTGAGAATTTAAATTTTGTTTGTAGTGTTAAACAGTGTCTAGATACGGAATGTATTCAACATCGTTGGAGTTGATTTTGAAGGGATCTATTTCTTTTCTCTTTTCGTCCTTAAGTAAGCAACCCTTAATTTTAGGATTGGATGGATTATTCCAAAAGCCCTTTCGAGGAACTTGATGGAAACCCTAGATACCAGGTTTTATAAATCCCAGTGACAGACAAACACCATTGCAAAAAATACTTTATCGGATTCAGGGGGTCATGAAACTGTCACATCCCTCAAAATTTAGGTTTTATTTTTATTTTTGTGACCACAATACTTTCGCTACCCGAGGAGGGTGAAAAAGTAAAGAGGTAGGACTAGTTTCAATTTTTATTATCGAGAAACTTGTAGCGCAAAACCAGTTTCAATTGTTTCACTAACTATATCCGTACGATCATATTAATATACTGAACTTAAATACCGGTTCTAATTAGCTAAGAAGACAACCTATTACTTGTTTATTACCATACTATCATAAATTTTATTTTGTGTACTGCCTGTTATGTTTGCTTTATCGGGCAGTTTGGCCCGAGAGTCATAAAAGGTCGGACCTCATTGAAGTAACTGTGACATTACTTACAGTGTTAGTATTTATTTTATTTATGTTTACTGCATATGGGTTTTCAGCCACTATTGGTTAAGTTTAAATTTTTAAAAGAACGTAACTATTTATAAAATAAAGCTCAATAGATATTTTTAAGGGGTTTTTTTTACAAAAAAAAATTGACAAAATAACATTATTGTTTGTAATACGGTGGCCTATTAGACAAAGACGATAGAATACGAGCAAAATTGTTCAGTTTTAATGTCGGAAAAGTAAGTGGGCCCAAAAATATATTTCATATAATTTTAATTAATGTTTTTTTGATAAATTTAATTTATATTTTTCGCCACCATTTCAAATTAGATTAATTTTTAAACATATTAGATTCCAAACTAAGCTCCAGTATGGTAACGAACAGTCCAATTTTCATAAGATGACAGAAAAGTTACTAGAATTTGCCAAAACTTAAATATTTTTTAAAATTAATTTGCTAGAACTTAATTTTTTTTTTAAATCTTCTTATGAAAATTGGCCCGCAACTTAAGGCTCATATATTTATTTTGTATTATTTACTTCTGTTAAAATCTTTAGTCCTTATAAGGTTTTCAAATCTCAAAACTTGAAAATAATAATAACTCAACGTTATATGTATGTTTTCAAAAAGGTATGCCTTACATTAATGTTATGTTTAAAAGTTGTAATAATCAGTATCAAGGGCATATAAAGGTGGGTGGTGGAAGGGGGTCAGGGGTTCTAGACCCCTCTGTAATTTGATGGACTCTTATAGAAAGGCCCAGTCGTATGTATAAACACGTATAAAGCGAACTCTCCACCTCCTAAAAATAAGCTCTCTACGCCTTTGATCAGGATACATGCATTGTGTGATCCAAATTGGTAGGCACGCGCTATAAACGTCACGTTCATCAATAAGGTTTATCGAGGCTAGATTTGGGCTTTAATCTAGGACGGGTGGCCTGAAGATAGATTTTATTAAATGGTTTTCCACTTTCCCTCCACACAAATTCGGATGTTTTTTCTATAAATTCATCCTTCCTCGTCTCTATTATACATTTATATCCATAGATATAGCATTATTCCCCCCTTCAATGAGTCAATAAATCTATTTACATGTATTAATACGTCAAGTTATGATTTCTGAGACTGTCACATGTAGGTAGATAGTATCAATTAACGGCGGTTGTAAGATAAATAGATTATGGCTTTTATCGCTGTTTATCAATTTAAATTTATTTTTAAGTTGTATTAAAAGTTTTTCTATGTCTATCGGACTACTATTGGAAGTTGAAAATCTTCAAATATAAAATTACAGAAGCTATCATGATTGGCCGTATGGATTTCATGGTTGATTTTAGACATCCGGGGTTCAATCCCAGCTGGACACTTTTAGTAGTGTTTTATTTATACTCCTTGTGCTTGTTAACCCCTTCTCCTTTTACGCCCAATTTCTTTCATTCATCATCTTACTACCCGTTCGGGGCTATCCGCCCGTATTTACATGAAGGGAAAGTGGGGATATATTAAGGAAATATCACCCGCAGGACATCCGGTTGGAATTGAAGATTTCCCCGTTAACGGTAAATCAAACTATATGAGCCTGGCATACAGCCCACGTGTCCACCACTTCGGATTCTACCTAGTAAAATTTTAGCATAATTAATTGCCTGATTCATTTAGTCTTACATAAAATATTCATAAATCTTTGTTAAAACTTTTCAATAATTTAAAAGCAGTTCGTTATGTAAAAAAAACATGTTTTATACTGCCCCCATTTTTCCTTTTTCATATAAATAAAGTTGGTAATCGTGAAAAAATTTACCTCCGGGTTGGTGTTTTTAACAGGTGTGCTGTGTGAAGGGTATGCCGCGGGAAAAGCAAGAAAAAAAATTGACGAATAACAATGAATATTTTTAAATCCATGATTAATTTTTTTTAAATAATACCATAATTGTATCTATTGAACTTTTAAACCCAATCTAAATACTCGTTATTTTAATGATAGTATCTCTCCTTAAAAAACAAACGAATGGTGTGCCTTGATAATTTTAGCTTCTTGTTTAGTGAACCATTTGTTGAAAAAGGTTGAATGAAAATCTCTGATCTATATTACGATGCATCTTGTCGTTCGTTTTGTGCCTCCAAACTAAAAAAAAACAAATGGGCCCTACAATTATGTATGTCCCCGTGTCTATCTGTCTAACCCATATACTGTAGCTGAAACTTTTTACTTTATCGCTCTCTTACAGGTTGAGAAAGTATTGTGATCGTAAAAAAATCGAACTCAATATTTTGATGAATCTTGACGTTTTATGACTCCCCCACCTAATTCGAAAAAGTGGTTTATGAATTTCTGTCTGTCTTTACCTCCGACAACAGCCTAAACTATTTTACCAATTGAGCTAAAACTTGGTATCTAGGGCTTTCATTTGGTTGCCCCAAGGTGTCTTTGGAATTGGATATCCAACCCTAAAATTAAGGGTAGTTTACTGAAGGACAAAAAGAGAAAAAGTCGATTTTCTCAAAATTGGCTATAATGATTTTGATTAAATTTCATATATAAACATTCCTAAATATTCTAAACAAAATGGCTACTCTCAATATTTCGGAAAATTGGCTTTAAGGGCTCCAGTCTGATGGGTAAATTAACATTTTTTTTATCATATCTCCGAAACTATTTAGGATATGAAATTACTTATCATTACAAATATGTAGATCTATATATAATACAAATATTTTGTTCGAAGCATATTTTTATAAAACCAATAACTTTCAAGCTATACGCAAATATTTATATTTTTTAACTTGACGTGCACTAAAGGTAAAGTATTGCACCTGTAAAAAAAATCTAACCTGAAATGATGATGGAAGTCAACGTCTTATGACCCCCCGAACCGTAAAAAGTGGTCTTTGAAATTCCTTCTGTCTGTGTGTCTGTTTATACTTAAAATTAAGAGTAGTTTAATAAAGAGTTAATTAAGAAAAAAATCGATTTTCTCAAAATCGTTTCTAACGATTTTGATCAAATTTGTATATATGCGTTTATTAAGATTATAAATAAACTTAATATCTTCATTTTCCCTTGCAAATTAGGGTACTTTACAGAAGAGTAAATTTCCGTATCTCCGCAACTATTTGAGATACTAAATAACTTATCGTTGTAAAATTGTAGTACTATTAAAAATTAAAAAATATTATGTGAAATATATTTTTATAAATCCAACAGTTTCTGAGATATTGGCAAATATATTCATACAATTTTATGAGCTTTAGTTGTACAGAGATGCTACTTAAGTTTTAACGCAATAATTTTCCAATGTCATAGAGTAATTAAATATAAGTCTCTAAAAGTTTATGTTGTTTTTCCTTAAGCCGCTTAGCAGAAATGTTTGTACAACAATGATATATCTCCACTTTAGATTCAATAGCCAATATCTACATTTTTTATTGGTCAAAATTTAAAAATGAGGAATTTAGTAGCAATGCAATGACATGAAGATGTGCAACACATAATAAAATGTCGAAAATTTCTACCGGATGTCGAAGTGTTGACCCTTGTGGACCCAATATTGGTCTTTTTTTATCGGTCCAAATATACAAATGAGGACATTAGTTCTTTAAAAATAAAATTATAAAATTTAAAACCGGGACAAAAAAAGGTTTACATAAATCTAGTGCAATTTATGCTTGGGTTTGCTAGTGTATATTATTTCGTTTCACATATATTAAGAGTTTTGAGTAAATATCTCCATTTTTAAGCAATAGAGCGAGAAAGTTTGTGCGGAGTCCAATACCATTTATTTTTAGTGGCTTACGCTCAAATTTAATATTTAGATGTTATAGGATCATACATCAAGGCAAAATCGTAATTTTGACTATGCCTTACAATAATTAAGGGTATATTTCTAACTATAAATTTTTGTTTTCAATCGAATTTTGGAAATATCACATGATATTTTGTTTAAAATGGGTATATTGGGTGTATTTTATATGATGAATAATAACATTTGCTCATTTTTTTTCTTAAAATAATAATTGAATAATTGAAATTAATAAATTTATATTTTTTTATTAAAATTTTGTTTAAAATTTATAATTGTAAGGTATTTAGTAATGGATATCAAAATGAACATGTTTGGTTATTTGATAAAGTATAGTTTACCCCTATATTATTTTGAAAATTGTTACAGACTATAGAATATATTATGAGAAAGTATATATCATTGTATCGTACAATTTATTTTACTTATTCTTACAAATTCTTAATGATTATCATTTATTTTTAGCTCTGAAATGGAGACCTCAGCCCCCTTCCCTCCCCCAAGTGTTTTATCAAGCTTATGTTCGGCTTGAAAGAGCATTACTAAGTAGATCCCTTGTGCAAACTTATCAGATTAAAGTCATGAAGGTTTCTAATTCGCTAGTATTATTCTAGAGTGGTCAGCGGACTGACGCTTGCGTTATTCACGAGTTGTCTACAAAGAGACTCGATGAGCCGACACGGTGGTGCTGATATTAATAACAATGTCCTGGGTTCAACTCTCTACGGCTAACACCCCAAGGGGGTTGGCAAACAAAACAACACTGGCCGAAGATTTAAACAGTTCCCCGCTCGTAATGAATCCTAAATGAGGCGTCAGTGTTTCACCTCACCCCCAACCTCTCTCTGCCCCCCCCCCCTCTGCCCCTCTTCTGTTCCAACAATCCGCGAGGGATTCAAACGAAAGTCTTGGCTCGTTGCCAGTAATCTTCGAGTGGAGATTCACTTAATTAAAATAGCCGGTTTGCATTGTGTTATATTAAAAAAACAACTTATAATCCTAAAAAAACAATAGAATAGGCCTATATTTTGTTGGAGAGATTGAAATGATATAACTAGTGGGTGTAAGTTTATGGAAAGCTATCTTGGGAATTATTAATGGTATATTAGATTATTTATTAAGGTGTATAATTCATGATAAATTATCAATAAATTATTTTTTTAGCACCGCGTTTTACTATCCGTTCGGGCTATAATACGCTTATGTACTAACTACACTAATGATTTTAGGGATTATGAAGGTTATATTAATAGGAAGTGTACCAGCATTTGAGTGGAGGGAGAGTGGAAAACCTTTTAGGAAAAACTACCCTCAGTACACCCGACCGAGATTCAAAACTCTATCTCCTCATCAGCGGTCTTGCCTACTGCAAGAATAGCGCGTTAAGCCACGTGGCCACCGAAGCAGGTGTATATATATAAGGTGAAACCTGTTTAACTGGGATCTCAAGGGACCTAACATTTTTTTTTTCACTTATAGAGGTTTTTCATTTATCCAGTTTCTCAAATAAGCAGGTTAATATGACAATTGTCTTACTTATAGATGGTCACACACTATGAGAGGTCGAAATATATATGTATCATATAAATAGGTGGAAATGTTTATACTTATGTACATACAAATGTAAAAGAAATGTATATTTCATGTTGCACAATTTTTATTTTAAAAAATTTTATGGCTTAAAAAAATCAGTGATATTAGTTTGTATTAGATTGTTAGTTGCTTTAAGGTGTTTCTCCATTGTCTAAATTTGATCAAATATGTCAAAATTATTAATATTTGACATCTCAAAATATTTATGTAAGGTTTCTAAAGCTTTTTCTGCGTCACGCTTTGATACTCTCTAAAGGCTCTTCGCAAGTTTCACAACCCTCTTCTTCTTCTTGTTCTATCTCTAAGAACTCAGAAATAATGTCGTCAGTGAGCTCTTCCAATACTAGTACATCATCATACATACGTACAAAATCCTCAAAAGTGGGCTGCTGGTCATTTTCATTGCTACTACAAGCGGCAATAATCTGGTTCCATTCTGCAAGTGGTTCACAGTTCTCTTCCTGCTCTTGTAATCTTTCAGGTTCCGGTTCATCCGTCACTTTGAATCCAGCTTTTTTGAAGCAGTTACTAATGGTGGTATTGCTCACACAAAACCAAGCTTTTCTCGTAAATCTCATTGCCTGGAGTATGTTAATTTCAGGGATTTTATTCTCTTCTATAGATTTAAGAACGTATTGTACGATTTCTTTTCTGTAGTAAACTTTGAAGTTGTTGATAACACCTTGATCCATTGGCTATTAATTTACTTGTAGTATTGGCAGGTAAATACAATAATTTAACGTAGTCTAATTCGGGCTTATTATTATGAGCTGTGCAGTTATCAAAAACCAAACAATTTCTCTTTTTTGGGTCTTCATATTGGCGTTCGCTTTTTTCAACCAATCCGCGAATAAATCAGATGTCATCCAGGCCTTTTTATTGTTTTGATAACTAACAGGTAAAGTTTTGAAACCTTTGAAGCATCTTGGATTTTTTTATTTCCCAATTAAGAGAAGTGGCAGTTTTTCAGTTCTAGACATATTTGCACACACAAGCACAGTAATTCTATCTTTGCTCAATTTACCACCATGGAAAGGCTAACCATTGATTGTAAAAGTTTTATCTGGAAGACACTTGTAGAATAAGCCCACTTCATCAGCATTGAAGACGTTATCGGTTGAAAAATCATGTAATAAAGCTGGAAGATTTTTAATCCACTTATTACATTCATTGTTGTCCACAGCATTGCTCTCTCCACAAACATTTTTAAAAACGATATAGTTCCTTCTCTTAAAGCCCTCCAACCACCCATTACTGCCAGAAAAATGATCAATACGCAGCTTACTCGCAAATTCTCGAGCTTTCTCTTTAATCTTTGGGCTGCTTATTGAAATGTTTTTATTCCGTACTTGTTTCATCCATGTCGAGAGACATTTTTCAAGTTCACGATACTTTGCTGGTCGTAGTCGTTTTAGTTTTCCTTCTCCGTCAATACACTGAGAACGTATTTTTCTCCTTATTTTGAATAATTCTATAAAGAGTTGACTTTGGTAAATTAAACTCGGTGCACAGTTCGTCACGCGACTTTCCACTATCAAATTCCAATAATAACTTTAATTTATCAGGGGATGTTAGAGAATTACACTTTCGTTTAAACATTTTTTGCACTGGTATTCACTCGTTTCTCATACAAATTCTTAAATCGTACTGATAAACAAAGCAAGTATGGAAGAAGTTAGACTGTTTGTAAACAAGCGTGTCATAACTTGTCTAAACTTGATAAATTGTCTCGCTTATACGGGTTATTGAGCTACCAAGTCCCAATTATAGAGGTAAACATCGAAAAAATCTATGAAATCTAATCTCAGTTAACAAGGTTGCAAAAGTGGCGGGACCTCATTGTAATTATCAATAACAGAGGTTTCTCACATATCCAGGCCCCAGTTAAACAGGTTTCACTGTATTAAGTTTAGTATTAAAATACTTTTTTTTTCTTTTATTACTAAAACACTTTAGACCTATGTACAGTATGTGTTTATTTCTTTTATTGGTACGGCAATTTTTTGGTTTATGTTATTTTTGTATTAAAATTACAAATGGGTTAATCCAAATTGTGTTTTTTCTTAAAGTATTATTATTATTATTATTACTATTATATTAATTGTTATTTAAACCAGTTTGTTAAACTCACAATATCATGATTAAAATATCATAAATTAAAATCTTTATTAATCAAAATTATTAAATTTATCCTTAAAGGAGCCTTGTGAAAAACAATTTACCCATACAACAAGCCCTGGATCCACCCTTGAGCTAGGCGTAGTTAAAAGTAGTTGTCCTTCTAACGATAGCATTGTATTCCACCAAATATCTTCTATAAACTTTCCCTCTTGGGCTACTAATCCCTTCTTTCCTTACTTTTGTTTGTAATTCAAAGCGAGAAGTTAAGTGAGAGTGAGAGGTAATGATACTGTCTCCCTCTTTAACCGGACCGTCACGAGCACGACAAACCGATAGTTCTACGCTCTATCGAAATATATCTGTCCCTAGCAGCCTGTGAACACCGTTAAACCATCTTTCCTACAGTCTGACTAGATAAACTGTACATTTTTAATTTATTTGAGGTATTTAACTTGCACTTTCTAAACCGACTGATTATATCAGCACACGACTTATAAACTAACTTAAATCAGAATAAACACAACACTGCCAAAGGTGAAACCCACATTTCACCAATGATAGATACTGTTTTTGACCATGTCAGGAATCGAACCTGTGACCCTACCTCAGTAGACAGATCTGTTACCGACTGAACTAATATGCTGGACTATTAATTTTTTAATTGTCAATTTGTTTTCAAAGTGTAGATTAATATATATATAATGATTATATCGGTGACTTATAATTGGACACTCTTATGCTGTTAATATTCAATTAAGGTGTCAAGTAAAGGCAAACTTAACACTTATAAACACATAATTACATCAAATACCTTGAAATAAGTTGACAACATTACGCCACCACAGTAATCTAGTAACCCTTCCATGGAAGAGAAACTCAATAACCACTATATTATTATTATTAGCACCGCGTCTTACTACCCGTTCAGGTTATACGCACTTATGCTAATGTGTAATGGTAGGGTGATTGTGAGATGAAATGTAGGACCTACAGTTTAACGTGGTATCCGAAACACGGTGGAGGCCTGGCATTCCTCACATTCACAAGTTGTGATTAACACACGTCTTGTCAGAGGTGAAAGAAGGGTTTGGAAATCAGATAAATCTGTGCCGGGACCGGGAATTGAACCCCGGCCGCCAGCATAGAAGTCTGACCCCATACCCCTAGACCACCAGGTCACCTTTAATAACCACTATAAAATGGACGTAAGAATAAGTGTTCCTCTAATGGCATTATGTTAATCTGAAGGAGGAAAATTACTAAAGGTAGATCAACGCGAAGAGATGAGACATCAAATTATACAACCACGCGGGAGTTGAGACAGTGCAAAAATTAAGATTGTGGTAAACTTCGGTTATAATGGTATATCGCACCAAAAGGGTTTTTTTTCAATCCGTTTTGAAACTTTACATCCATCCACTTTCCCTCCCTGCCCAATTTACTGATCCTGGTTTTAAAATTAAACATTCTAAAACTCTTCTTGTTAATTAAGGCTGTCCCTTTACATGCAAGTAAATATTTTAATTTTCAAACTATGGAAAGTGTTTTATCATATTAGCTTTGTACATTTTTGGGGAGGACTACCTACCTCCTTCCAACTTTCCCGTCCTTAATTTTTTTTTTCGGGGTGTTTGAAAGCATACAATCTTTTGCTGGCATTTTCACGGAAAATATTGTGGCACAAATTATGGGAATAAAATATTCTTGTGGTACAAACTCAACACCAAATATTGACACTTGTTTCATAATTTGTGCCGTTAGTGGTAGGCCTACTTCCAACTTCACTTAGTTTTATTTCAGTGCCTAAAATAGTGAACTACTTTCAATTTCTAATTTCCCAAATATGAACTTTTCAAGTTCAAGTCACCCCAAAATAAAATAAACGCCACTAGCTCAAGCTTTTCTAAACACTGAACAGTGCAGCTTTTTAGTTCCTTTTTACATTACTGCATTTATACATTTGGTGGCAAAACATTTTTTTTAACACCACGTCTTACTACTCATTTGGGTTATACGCTTATGTACTAATTACTTTAATTGCTTTAAGGATTATTAAGGTTATCAGTAGAGGAATTGTACCCACATTTACGTGGAGGGAGAATGTAATACCATTTTGTTAAAACCACCCTCAATACACCTTATATCGATTCGAACCTCGATCTCCTTTCAAAAACAGTCTAGTTTACTGCCAGGGTAGCACGTCAGGCCATGTGTCCATCGAAGCGGGTAAATCAAAAAATTATTAAAAAGTATTCTATAAGATCTAAAAACGATATAAAGGTAGTCTATGTCACGAATTCACTGAAAGATCTCGCGGACCCCTTGAATGAACCTCGGGGATCTCACTTTGAGAATCTCTGTAATATAAACTGTCGACGACAAATATATTATAAGGCTCGAATCTCGGTCAAGTGTACTGAGGGTGGTTTTACCGTGATGGTTTTCCACTCTTCCTCCGTGCAAATTCGGGTACATTTCCTTTCAATATAACCTTCATAATCCCTAAAACCAATAGTTTAGTTGATATAGTAAGAGTATAAAATGCGGTGCTAAAGGAAATACCATTATTTTTTTCAAAACTTCATTTAAATTATTTTGTTAAATCATAAAAGAGATTTAAAATATAAGCTAGTACGGATCCATGTATATTTATATGTTTTTTTGCACTATTCGACATCGAACAAGAACATGTGATTGACTCCCTTTTACCTCTCTTCCATGAGACACCCCACCTCCTACATTTTCTTCTTCTTCCAAAACAGCAACATTTTCTCTTTTTCACTATTATCATCTGTGTTCAAACAGGACATTTTGGAGAATGCCATAGCACTGAATTCAAGAGGGAAAAGCGAAACCATAGCTTAGCAATGAGTGTGAAACCAAAATGACAAAACCTTAGCACAGAATAATATGGGTACCCGTCACTTGGCCTAAAGTGTAGGCCAAATGACTTTTTGTCCAAATTACTTTTCGTAAAATTAATTTTAAGGCCATTTATTTAAAGTGTTTGTGTTGTCGTCGCAAACATTCGCTATGTATTGTGATGATGCTATAAGATGGCGGGGTGTGTAATGTTTAGTTAAATAGTATATACTACCGTTTCAAAATACATTTGTATTCTCTCAATTTACTACTTCCCAAGGTATAGCAAGCAGCACGTCCATTAACCTGTAGTACCACTTTTGTATGTTGAACTTTTGCATTGCCAAAGTTTTGTATTAGTTTTTGTACCTTATTGTAGCACAAATAAAAAGTTTTGTACCCGCACCCTTTTTTGATTAATTAGCATATACATTTAATAATTTTGTTTTATTTTGAATTTTGGACTTTTTTTCAATGCAAAATCTTTACATTAGTTTTGTACCATTTTGTACCACAAATAAAAAGTTTCGAACCCCTACCCGTTTTGAGTAATTAGCATATAAATGTGGCCACTCCATGTTAATAATTTTGTATTATTTTGAATTTTGAACATTTTTCAGTGTCAACATATATTTTATCTATTTTTCTGCGTATATTTTTTAATTAATTTTGTTAGATGAATTAATCAACGATTAATTTTTTCTAATTAGATTAACTTACTCGAGTTTACCCCCGGCTTCGCTCACATTAAGTTGGGTAAATGAACTTATTTCTAGCGAATCATCTAAACCAAGTTTTCTCAAACTCTATGCACTTGAGCCTTACATGAACATTAAAAGTAATTTTTCAAGCCTCACTATCTTAGAATAAAAAAATACTTTTTTACGTTAAAATACAAAACGAGGCATTTATTATTTCATTGATTTCTTTATTTTCTGATAGGAGCTTTGTAGAAGTTTATTAAGAATAGACTAGTAAAGATTTGTAAAACATTAATGAAACATCAAGTTTGTTTTAACATTTTATGACGGAAATATTATTGATGAAAAATATGTACGTGTCGTTTGGAAGAATGAGTTTTTTTCCCTTATCACAGAGATGGATCAAGTCAGCTTCTGTTATACAACACACAACACAAAGCAAGGCCTTTTTCAACTGCCAGTCGATTTCTGTAATTCAAATTATCATACTTGTTGAGAAATTACTTTCATACAAATAAATATATGTAAATGCAAAGATCAAGATTAATTTTATTGCTTTATAAGTCAAATAGAATATTAATTTTTTACATTCAATCAGAATTTAGCAATTCGAAGGAAGTGAAAAATCGGTTCACAGTTATAACGATGCTGTGACTCACCTGAAGTCCCCTCGCAGTTTGAGAAAGCCTGATCTAGGCTACCAAAAACACAATTTCAGACACGTATGAGGCAAGAACTTTGTCCGTATGTCGATGAAGCCACATATTACCTATAAGAAGGAACTGATATATATATATATTAATATTTGTAGTCGTTGCACCAATATTTGCTCGATTACGCGGGTACATTGTTGAAATGAACACCAAAATAAATAGTTTACATTTGCTATTTAATAAATTAAACTAAATACAAATAGTTTTAAAAAATACCTACATTTAGGGCACAACTGCAAGAATGATAACGATGGCTCTTTTACGTGAAGGCATTGTTGAAATGATCACCAAAGGAAATGGTTTAAATTTACTATTTAAAAATGAATTAATTTGAAAAAATCACTCAAGTAAGCACCTTAGCTTATCAAACAAATAGTTCTGTTAATAATTGTTTCTATTGGTTTTTGAAATTTTCCCCCTCTCCTCCCCAATTATCATTTATCTAACTCCTATTTAAACACTTATAGTTTTAAGAATCATTTCGTTATCTATAGTTGAACTTCTACCTGCTAGCCAAATTTCAATTTTCAACTACATCTAAAAGTGATTTTTTTTTTTCCTAACTACTCCACCGCCCCTCCCGTCCCCCTTGTTTTTATGGAGTTGAATTTTAAAATGTTCAGACTTAATAGTTATTTAAAGTGGTGCATTTACCGGCCTGCTAAATTTCCATTTTTAAACACACTGCACTGAGATGTAGTTAATTCTATTAGTTTTGTGGATTTTTAACCCCCCATCGCACAACCCCCTTTTACAAACTCACTTTGAGAAATTTAGAGTCTAATATTATTTTAGCTATCTGGGATTTGATTTATCTCTACCTATCTGAAAAAAAATGTATACCTCATCTCAATTCTTTTTCTCTCTATTATATTAATATAATAATAATATTTATCAGAATGACATTTTAAATTATTATTATTATTATGTAGATGTTTGGTTCCTGTACCTTGTAATGATATCGATTTTTCCTGTCTTTTTAATATTCGCGATCATATTTTAAAGTAAATATATTAATATTTCTTCTTTTCAG
>CABFVX010010347.1:0-14473 GCA_902151425.1 Timema shepardi | reverse complement strand
GAATCCGAACCACGGTGGAGACCTGGCATTACTCACATTCACAAGATGTCTTGTCAGAGGTGAAGGAAGGGTTTGGTAATCAGATAGATCTGTTTCAGTGCTGGAGGAAAGATAAAGAAAATAAGACTTTGTGCTGTAAATTGTAAATATTTGAAAAGTGTGAAACCAGACGTCGGAGATGGGCAGTCCTTGTTAGCACTGTGTACTGTCAATTGATAAATTATATTAGATATGAAAAAATAATTTTGTGCAGTAATTAGGGCTTTTTTTCTGTTGATTTTTAATTTTACTGTAAATTTGCACTTAAATGAAAATTGGACCTGTGATACCGTAATATTTTCTAGAAATTGTTAAAGTATTTACTCTTTGTACATAAAGTTTTGAAGTGGGTACAGTAATTGAAATTGAGATATTATGATATGCCCCTCCCCAACTTTAACTTAAATATTACCATTTGCATCCTTTGAAATCATAATTAATTCCTTTTTAGGGGGCATCGCTGATTCTCTATATTTATTATCCCCCTACTTCGAGACAAATTTTCAAATATTACAGTAATTGGAATATATAACGGTGCAATCTGAAAAATTATTTTGTAAAAACCCTCTCTCCCCCCAGCTCAAATCATGGGTACGCCAATGAGTAGACTGCATGTCTGTTTTTAAATTAATATGAAAAAAATATCATTTAATGACTTTCATGACTGGTAGACACCCTGATTTATTGAATGCTCGTTGTAGAGTCCTCAATAATGGTTTATTTCCACTGTTCGAATTTTGAATATTGCCCAAAGCAGCCTACGCATGAGTTATAGTTTTTAAGTTGAATATAAAACAAGAATAGTGAGTTCCAATATCAATCTAGAACCTAATCTTAAACATTAAATAAGTTTCTACTTTGCACCGAGGTAGATCAACTATGAATTGTTGTTAACAATACGAAATTTATATATTATCCTTACACTATCAAGTGTGATGCTTCGCCGGCCTCATGCATCTAAATATTGCAAGACTACATCAATACTTTCATAATAGACCATCACGGTTTGAAACTAATTTAGCAATAAACGAAAACAAAAAGTAAGTATTACACACAACACGGCTGTAGTTTTGGTGAGTGTATCAAACTTGAGTACAAATTAGTGAGGTTAGCGGTTAAGAACGCGCACAAAACTTTGTCACCTGCAGCAAAAGTATCAGAGAACACAGCACCACAAACGGTCGAAATAATGACAACTGTCGCTTTGTTGACGTGACACTATGATCGATAATTATGTCAACGGAGAACATGCCACGGTGCTGCTATCTAGCGACAAGAAGAGTGACTGGCTAGATGTGGGTCGGTCACCCACGCCATAGCGATCAATTACGTAACTACAACACATCGCCAATACTCGCCACAAAATATTTTTAGAAATGTTAACAGTATATGGTTATGTTAAAAAAAAAATTAATCGAATTAAATTTTTGGAGTTTATTTTAAACGTAAAGGAAGGGCAGGATTTAAAAAAACTCACATCTGTCACAACAATGGCATACAACTTCTTTTTTTTTCTTAGCGCGGCGTCTTATACTACCCAATCGCGTTGTTCGTATGTATCTTGCCCCCTGAAAAAGTTGTAAACGAACTATATAACTAACTCTTAAAATTATTTTTGTCATGTTTGAAAAATAAAATAAAACTCACCACGCTAATGGGGGTGCTTTTTCTATTCTATCCACCAATCATATCCTTTTGGTTATGTCGTTAATGATCATGGTGTTAAGAGTACAGAGAACCAGTGACGTCACTACGAAGCAGTTGATGACTCTCTTGCCAACAAGTGTAATTAGTACAACATATAGACTGGAATACACCAAAAACCAGGGAAAGATGACCCTGTACATGAGACAAACCAGGCTGACTATGGTAATTGAAGTTCAAGATAGATCTAGCTTTTAAATGGATCTCATTTTGTGTTCAACAAAGTGTAGTTTCTACAACATATGTCATATGATTAATATATATAGCCTACCCACACTATAAAGGGATTATTTAAACTACCTGCCCAAACTTTGTGTGTTATTGTGGATGTCAAAACATACAATTTTTTCAAAGTAGCCATGGGTTGGAAGTGCTTCTTTCCAGCGTTAGGGTTCGACCAGACTGACAAGCGACTGGGTGGCCAGACCGGGAAGCGAGCGCGTCATTAGCAGCTAGTTCTCGATAGTTGTTGATGAAGAGGCAAAGGTTCGAATCTTGGCTCAGTGAGCTAAGGATGGTTTTTGACAAGTGATTTATTGTTGTGGTTTTCCGATCCCCTCTCCACGCTGATGGGGATTCTTATTTGTAAAGGCCTACTTTGATTATAATATTGAAGTATTTTAACATATCAGTAACTATATATATATATATAGTTTTACGTAAATATTATATATATATACGGTTTTATATTTATCTATCTATATATATGTGTGTGTGGTTTATGAGCTTACTAATTAAATCAGGCCGTTAGTAGCAAGTGTGTTAAAACTATCGATAATAATAAAAATGTCAAAATGAGAAGTTTTACAGCACTCACTGAACCAACATACAATAATATTGCCTAGCGCCTGTAAACTAATCTGTCGAGCGTGAGCTCCAGTCTGGCCACCTCTCATCATAACCAATGTTGTCTATTTTATTTTCGCTCACTCAGTCTGGCCCATTGAACTCTATAATATAACTGGATGGACATAAACATACACATTCCAAGTACAAAAGCGTGACGCTCAAGTTTATCGTCTGCTACATTGTGGGGGGACAGATTTAGTGGTTTATTTCAATATACTTATGCGAAAACATGTCTCTGACGAATAAAAGTGTTATTGTTTGAAAATATTGAAGTATTATACCACACTTTCCTGAAGAAATATTTGCATTAAAGGATATACAATCCAGTTTTACAGGTAATACTGTACAAATACGAATAAAATATTTAACATATTTAAATAATTATGCAGTTATGGTCAATGTTATTTACAGTCTGCCAAGACTACACTTATATGTAAAGTTGGCTATTAGCTTGAATGTCGGCTTCAGAAACCATATTATATTGAAAGTTCGATATATATATTGAATAAGGTATCTTAAAACTTGATTAAATTTGTTTGAATGACATACTTTGTATAGAAGTCTAACGTTCAAATGATCATTTAAGTTATAGGCTTATAGGAAGTATAGGTATCCACTAAACCCTGAATTTAGTAATAATATCAATCTGTAATGCTTTATTTCTCACCAAAATACTATCATATATATATATATATATATATATATTTGTAAGATAAAAGTCCATTTAGAACGAAAGTAAAAATTTTCTTCTGGAATGTCTTTTATCCTAACTAAACACAACTACAGTAGCCCCATGGCTTCTTTGGTGTTGACTGACATCTTTAAAACGTTACCAGACCAAATTATGTAAACCTACGCCGGACCAAATGATCTGTAAAAACATGAGTTTAGCAGTTGTCACTTCTGACGGTCAAAATTTAGGTATATACCTAAATGTTGACTTTCAAAAGTCAGCTGTGAGCTGTCAGTCAGCACCAAAGAAGTCATGGGTCTACTGTAGAGGGTAGGATTCTGGTACGAAATAAAGACTTACAAGCGAGCTTTCTTCAAAAATCATCGTATATACATATACATATATATATTAGGCTACATCAAATTATTCAAAGAAAAAACTAACGAGTTTCGAACTTTTATATGTTCTTCAAAGATTTTGCTAACATATTTATTTCATTTAACTAATCACACATTGATGTATCTCATATATACAATCAAATTAATGAACGATGTCAAAATACCACATTGCTTTGTATGGGTGTAAGAGAGAAGGAAATACCAGAAAGTTTC
The DNA here is from genome assembly GCA_902151425.1 of Timema shepardi. Lineage (NCBI taxonomy): Eukaryota > Metazoa > Arthropoda > Insecta > Phasmatodea > Timematidae > Timema > Timema shepardi. The sequence goes on along the minus strand of CABFVX010010347.1, from coordinate 10,597 downwards.
TATCTCTCTTACATAATGGTATGGAGACGACAGGTCGCAAATTTCAGCCACAGAAGTCCATCCAGTTATATTATAGATATCGATTGTCTGGCCGTACCACAGTTTATCAACGTTTCTGGTGGAGAGAGCAGTTCGTGGGCTCGTTATAAAACTGAATCTGGTGTTGCTGAGTTGGCTGCAATCCTCAGGGATCATGTTGATGTGTTTGAGCGTTCACGGCACAATCTTCTGCGTCGATTAGGGCTTGTATCTAGGTTCATGGTCATAGTTTTATTATTATTACTAGCACCGCGTCTTACTACCCGTTCGGGTTATACGCACTTACGCTAATGTGTAATGGTAGGGTGATTGTGAGNCCGTTCGGGTTATACGCACTTACGCTAATGTGTAATGGTAGGGTGATTGTGAGATGAAATGGAGGACCTACAGTTTAACGTGGAATCCGAACCACGGTGGAGGCCTGGCATTCCCCACATTCACAAGATGTCTTGTCAGAGGTGAAGGAAGGGTTTGGTAATCAGATAAATCTGTGCCGGGACCGAGGATTGAACCCCGGCCGCCAACACAGAAGTCTGACACCCTACCCCTAGACCACCATAGTTTTAAATATTTTACTCTAAATGTGTGTTATTATATTTACAATAAAAAAATAAAAACCTAAGCAAAAAAACACTTTGTTGGTAATGCTAGTATGTAGTTAAGTAAGGAAGCACTTACGTCAAATGGTTACCTTAAAAAACAGGTTTGTTTTGACAACCTCTATAATCCCACAAAGTTTGCTCAGATAGTTCGTATACATCCTGTATATATGCCTCCAGGTATTAAGTAGGTCAGAACGAAGAACATTTTGGAAAATATACTACATAAACTTGAAGTAGCCAAAATCAGCTGCGTCTGTCAAAAGGGCCAGTTGTGTTGTGACAATGAACACAGCGGCACTCTTGTCAAATGGATACACATTTGAACGACTCCACCCCGAATAGAGGAGCAGATATACAAACTGGGGTGCCGGGATATTTAAAATAGTTTAATAGACTTAACAATTATTATGGGTTCTATCCACCCTTGTAGACACAAACGCTCTAAATACCAAACTCATTTAATCTGGTTTGCCAGTGATGGGGAAGTCAGGGTACAGATCTTGTCCAAGTGAGTTGAGAGTATCTTTCTGAAGGCTCTATCCCTATACCTACACGAAAATGTGGATACATTTCCTCTAGATTCTACCTTCAATAGAGTAATTGATATATAGATATACATATATTATAATACAATAATATACAGAAGAGTCCCGACTATCCGTGGCTGTCTCGGATAATACGGAACACCAAATTTGAACTCATTAAACTATCATAACCTTTTTTTTTTAAAATCCGACAAATCAATAATTTGCATGAAAACGGACCCGATAAAGCTCCATTCTCACGTTCACTGAAAATAGAGCAGAATCTGCCTCAGAGGCGCAGCAATACACACGCTGTATGCCGACCCATGATGCATCACAACACTAACTTAAAACAGCTGATTATTTATCAACATACATTATTTTCTATTGGATAAATATATATTTTAGATAATTTTCCTTATGGATGTTTTCAAATTATAGCTCTGTGTCGTGGCACAATCCAATACATCGATACACGCGCTTTACTGCACATCTCCTCACAACGGCCAAATAAGCTGTCTGCTTGTTTCTAACGCTACAGCGCATGCGCACTGGTTTGAGTCGGTTGGCTCCGAGATTTGATTGGTTCTCCTGTGCCTAACATCTCGGGCAGAGCGGACAGAGTAGAGATGAGCTGAACTTAAGCAGAACTCACGCTGATGAAGCGGACATCTTGTGATTGGCTTAGAGCGCGTCACATGACAGTGAACGTGTGATTCCACAGTAAGTCGAGGGACGGACAGTAATATTGATGGCGCCACGACTCACTCCTCTACTCGTAACTAGGTGACTGAACCAATTTAATGAGGAGCATTTCTTAGACAATTCTCACGAAACATAGATAGTCGGGTCTAGGATAATAAGGAACCTCGGATCTATATTTGTATATACATTCTGAACGTGTATTGAGTCGTGTTGAAAATAGAAACACCTTCTGTAAAAAAGTTAATTTTCCATTTATTCCCTTGTTTGTTATGCTCATGTGTCAGTCGTTACAACTTGACTTGAAAAGCACAGCCGGGAATTATAGCGGTGAGGAAGTTCTAGATGTTAAAATCAAACAACCATTACAATGCTGTGTTCTTATTTTTATTATTGTTATATTTACAAAGTGTTTGTTCAATTCAGTGTTATATCAACTCAAAAGAAACTCGACTTATCTTTTACAGAAGTCTTCTACAATTTGGTGGCATGTTTTTTTAAACATTTTTTTTTTTTTCGAAAGGTTGATGTCACTAGCACACAGGATATGTGTTTCTTTGGTCTGCTTAGTGTTAGTAGTGATTAGAGAAAAACTGCATTGAAAAGTGGTGAGCTCGATATTTAATTTTGAGTCCCTTAGTTCAACTAAATGCCTAGTACACCTACACACAAAAATTTATTTACTTTCCCATTTTGTTCCACAAAGATTCATTTGACAAACTGCAATAGTACACACGTTAAATTTAACAATAGATGTATTACAAAAATATGCATTGTTTTTACCTTAGTTTTTATCACAATAGGTTAAACAAAAGTATATTACCAATTTGTCTTATTCTTTTGAAAGGGCTTTTCCTAGTTTAATTCTATATATTTGACCACAATATTGGTAGGTCAATTTGAATACCGCTTGACCGGCAAGCGATGCCAACCAATGAAAAGAGAATATAAAGGTAGCGCCACTTGGAGGAATTTGATCACTCAGTACACAGCAGTTATATTTTAATACGAAGTCAGGCAAACATACAATTAAAAAATAATAATAGCGTAAATTGGACATTGATGTGGATTTTAAAAGTTTATTTATTATTTAAAGTTTCAAAAGTGACCTGATTTTTTAACAAAATAGTGTCTTCCCCCCCCCCCCCCCCCAACCCTCGTTGTCATGGGGGGCTGTTTCTTTCTCCCACCACGACTCTGTNCCCCATATAGCCTTGTGTAGTGAGTGACGTCACACGCCCAACCAAGCAGATGTCTCTCTTCATCTGGCGTTAACTTCTATTCTCTTGAAATTGCTGCCAACTGTACTCTGATATAACTACTTGACTGGTATATAATTAAATTAGAACGAAAACTAGTTTCGTAATATCACACGAGGGGCACTAGCTACACTACTATCAGGTAGGAACAGCCACGCTAAATATTAATATAAATGGTGAAAAATCTAATTTAAATCGTGAGCAATTGACACTAAACCTAAAAAATATTATTTGTATATATTTATAAATATCACTTTTGAAATCAATACATATGCACACATTAATGCGTACAAAACACAAACTCACGATGAAACTCACGAAAAAACACGTCACAAACTTGTGACACGCGGCCCAGTTAGAGAAGATGGATGACCTACAGTATAAACTTGCAGTTGTATTGGCCTGGGGCGGGGAAAACACAACATCTGTGTTATAATCTCTTGAGTCTGAGAATGCCAGTCCAACACACTGGAACTGAACTAGTTCTGCCAGTCACGATACATGCACCCTATACGAACCTTGGAATTCTACCGAACATGAAAGCCCGGTTAATTTTTGTTCATAATATATCCCAACTTTACTGACTGAGCCAGTTCATACGCTTTCGTGCAAGTGTTTTAACGCTTTAGGCTACGGATGTAGGTTAAATAAAATCACATTAAATATATGTATAACACTATTTGAACTATCACACTTATAATTAGCAACAGGGGCGGCTTAAGGGCCGTACGAATCGGGCTGGTGCCCGGGGCGCTAGCTCGAGGGGGCGCCAAACAGAGCCAAACCTAACCTAACCTAACGTAGCCTGGTCGTGATATGAAAATACTCCCCAAACCTAACACAACCTAGGCGTAATAGTGGAGTTACAATCGTTCCCTTTTTGATAATAACATGACATTTTACATATTAGTATAATTTTGTGGTGAGTAAATTATAATTTAGTGCCACTCTCAAAAGGTTTTTTTACATTTGCCACCTTGAAAATATGGCACCCTAAAACTTTTTTTCCCCCAATCATAACTTAAACCGTTTATATTGTCAAAGTGTTTGTTAAACTTATAGTAAACAAATAGAAGCTAGCCTAACATTGTATACAAAACAGGTTCTTATAATTCTCTTTGTAATCCTAACATTGTATACAAAACAGGTTCGTATAGTTCTCTTTGTAATCCTAACATTGTATACAAAACAGGTTCTTATAGTTCTCTTTGTAATCCTAACATTGTCTACAAAACAGGTTCTTATAGTTCTCTTTGTAATCCTAACATTGTCTACAAAACAGGTTCTTATAGTTCTCTTTGTAATCCTAACATTGTCTACAAAACAGGTTCTTATAGTTCTCTTTGTAATCCTAACATTGTCTACAAAACAGGTTCTTATAGTTCTCTTTGTAATCCTAACATTGTCTACAAAACAGGTTCTTATAGTTCTCTTTGTAATCCTAACATTGTCTACAAAACAGGTTCTTATAGTTCTCTTTGTAATCCTAACATTGTCTACAAAACAGGTTCTTATAGTTCTCTTTGTAATCCTAACATTGTCTACAAAACAGGTTCTTATAGTTCTCTTTGTAATCCTAACATTGTCTACAAAACAGGTTCTTATAGTTCTCTTTGTAATCCTAACATTGTCTACAAAACAGGTTCTTATAGTTCTCTTTGTAATCCTAACATTGTCTACAAAACAGGTTCTTATAGTTCTCTTTGTAATCCTAACATTGTCTACAAAACAGGTTCTTATAGTTCTCTTTGTAATCCTAACATTGTCTACAAAACAGGTTCTTATAGTTCTCTTTGTAATCCTAACATTGTCTACAAAACAGGTTCTTATAGTTCTCTTTGTAATCCTAACATTGTCTACAAAACAGGTTCTTATAGTTCTCTTTGTAATCCTAACATTGTCTACAAAACAGGTTCTTATAGTTCTCTTTGTAATCCTAACATTGTCTACAAAACAGGTTCTTATAGTTCTCTTTGTAATCCTAACATTGTCTACAAAACAGGTTCGTATAGTTCTCTTTGTAATCCTAACATTGTCTACAAAACAGGTTTTTATAGTTTTCTTTGTAATCCCAACAGTTTTTGTACAATCTAGAAGTGAGACGTCTGGAGTTTAGTTAACATTGGTGGAGTTTCCCCTTCAGATTATTTTCCTATCAAGCCCAAACTACGTTAGGTTTGGGGATTATTTTCATATTTTCCCAGAGTCCAATCGCCTCGGGAAATGTGGTAGCTGACAGCTACCTGAATATTTAAATAACGGTCAAAATAAAAATAAATTATCTTTGTCAACTTTGACCGCCAACAATGGCGCCCAACTAACAGATAATGGTTTTATGGGACATATGGTCCGGCGAATGGCTTCATGACGAGTGTATGCCTGGTAGCTTTTGCTAGCTGTCAGTAACACCACTCCTATGGCGAATGGACTATATTATATATAGGGGGGCACAAAGAAATCCCGCCAGGGCGTTTAATTTACCACAGGCCGCCCCTGATTAGCAAGGGATCCTTTCGCTGCTGTAGGTGATTTTATTTCGATGCGCGCACACATATTTGTTATCTGTGATTGGTAGTCCTTAGAAAGTTAAAGTTTACCAACTTCTACGGAGCAAGGACTTAAGGATCAGGACACTGTAGACAGTGTAGACAGTCTGATATTGTGGCGGACACAGGAACTACGGATCCGTAATCTGTAGACGGGGCTTAAAGAACCTTAAACACGCTCAGGACCGATGATAAATACTCGTCTCTTGCTTTGAAGATGTGAATTGTTTACAAACTTAACACAAAACCTTTGACAAACTCATTTGCATTAAAAAATATAAATATTTAAAATTCTACTAAAATATTTATAGCAAACGGTGGACAAATTCAGCCCAAAACGTAAGTTTTATTACACCTAACGAATTCTTAATTAATATCACATTCTCATAGCTAAATCAGTAGTTCGCCAGATTATTGAATCATTTAAGTTGTTAAGTAATTTTGTAAATAAAATTAACTTGTTCCAAACTCCAAACAACAAATTTTTGTTTTCCTTTTAACATAAACCACAGAGACCTGCAATGGATTGTATTTTTCCCGGCCGGATTCTAATTTTATTTCTTGTATTTTACCATCGAAACGGAAAAAATAAGAGTAGGCCACGCTTTGTAAACCTAACTAAGAATGAATAAATGTTCACAATCATAATAGGCTGATACTTTACTAAATACATTACTAATAAATATGAAAATGAGATTATTATTTTTTGTGCGTGTAACAATAATGGGTATTCCAAAGATCTGTCGCCATGTTAGACGTGTGGAACAGACATTCAAAGGTTCCGAAAGTATAGTTATTGAATGTTCTCGTGTTGACGTGTTTTAACACTAATCCAACATGTGCTGCTTAGACCAATGCTCTGACAGACCAACGCAGCCATCTTGACATGGAGGTGATACACGAGATGTCACTGGGATAAATCATACTTGTCTGTTCACTAGTGTCAGGCTGGTTGTCTCTGTAGGACTGACTTAGTCTACCAGCTTCAGGCTGGTTGTCTCTGTAGGACTGACCTAGTCTACCAGCTTCAGGCTGGTTGTCTCTGCAGGACTGACCTAGTCTACCAGCTTCAGGCTGGTTGTCTCTGTAGGACTGACCTAGTCTACCAGCTTCAAGCTAGTTGTCTGTAGGACTGACCTAGTCTACCAGCTTCAGGCTGGTTGTCTCTGTAGGACTGACCTAGTCTACCAGCTTCAGGCTGGTTGTCTGTAGGACTGACCTAGTATACCAGCTTCAGGCTGGTTGTCTCTGCAGGACTGACCTAGTCTACCAGCTTCAGGCTGGTTGTCTCTGTAGGACTGACCTAGTCTACCAGCTTCAGGCTGGTTGTCCCTGTAGGACTGACCTAGTCTGTATGAGCCTGAACCTGGACTAGTTCCTGTAGTGAGGCATCAGACCATCCAGGAACCCTCAAAGTTGAGAGTCCACCGGATACGTTTCTACGTTGGCGTACATGTCCCTAATGGTGTCCCTGGACAGTCGTCCCGGGGGCCCCAAACCGTTCACCAAGCGACCGGGCACGTCGGCGCCGAAAACAGCTCCATTGGCTGCGCCATTGGCGGCGGGACGCCTGCTCGTCGCGTTGTGAGTGACCTTGAGAGTCGCCTCATCCTCGTCGTCCAGGTCGTGCAGAAAGGTGGCGTCGTAGGCGTGTCCATTGGGCGCCGCGGCGGGCTTGTTCCCCTGGAGTAGCGTGTGTTGGGGCACGATGAGGCCCCCTGTGCGCTTGAGGTGCTCCATCTGCTGGGAGATCACCCTGCACACATGACACACATGACACACACATGACACACAAGCCCCATTTTGACACTGTCCAGTGACCAAGGTACTCTTACCTGGTGAACTCCTCCTGCACATGCGCAGTGTCGGTGTCTCCGTCCACGATAGTGAGTCTGTTCTCGGCATCCAGCGCCTTCAGCATGGGCAGTGACAATTCCCGGAACAGCTCGAGACGATGCCGGAAAGCCGCGACGCTGTCGTCGAGACGCCCTCGGCCCAACTGTAGTTTCGAGCAGTCCAGCAGGATCACGGATGGTTGCTGCTTGAACTGGCACAAACAAACATGTCGGCTGGTTTGTGAACGTCGCGTGACATCTTCTGATCATTCTAGAGCGTTCTCTTCAAAGCTTATTGCAAACTAATCAAGGTTCATCTATCAGTGGCATTACAACTTGGACCAAAAATGGCCGCCAAACTGAAACGTCAAATTGAATAGCTACTTTGTATTTAGGAATAAATGTTGCTATTGTCATATTATTGATCACTATTGTTTAGTGAGAGTATTTGTAGTTTGCAAAGTTGGAACCACCTATTCAACATGGCCGATCGTGTAAGACAACAAACAATCTGCATAGCTGCGAGCACTGGTGAACTTGTTTTCGGGGTAGTTTGACTCCCGACAATCCATGAGAAAAAATTAAAAAAATTAACAGAAGCATAATTTTAATATGTTTGTACTACATACAATACACTTAGAAAGTAAAAATTTTATAAGTAATTTCATAACATTAGTTTTTTTTATACTTCATTTCCCCGAAACAATAACTAATCTTGATTTAAAATAAAATTTGTTTATTGTTATATCAAGATTTAGTTATATTTAGGATTTTATCAAAAGGAAATCACGTTAACAATTTTGAAAATCATGCGTTACGTTTGAAGCAGCTGCAAGATGTCGCTAGTAACGAGCCACTTGATAGTTTGTTGAATTAAAACGAGAGTTCAAACCAAACGGGAAGGCGATTAAAATAAATTCCTGCATTTATAATAAAATAAACTCCTGCATTTATAATAAAGTAAACTCCTGCATTTCTAACAATGTAAACTTCTTCATTTCTAACAATGTAAACTTCTGCATTTCTAACAATGTAATCTGCATTTCTAGCAATATAAACTCCTGTATCTCAAACAATGTAAACTTCTGCATTTCTAACCATGTAAACTTCTGCATTTCTAGCAATGTAAACTTCTGCATTTCTAACAATATAAACTCCTGTATCTCAAACAATGTAATCTGCATTTCTAACAATGTAGACTTCTGCATTTCTAACAATGTAAACTTCTTCATTTCTAACAATATAAACGCCCGTATCTCAAACAATGTAATCTGCATTTCTAACAATGTAGACTTCTGCATTTCTAACAATGTAAACTTCTTCATTTCTAACAATGTAAACTTCTGCATTTATAACAATGTAAACTTCTGCATTTATAACAATGTAATCTGCATTTCTAGCAATATGAACTCCTGTATCTCAAACAATATAATCTGCATTTATAACAATGATGCCAATAGTAGTTCACATACCCTATTTTAACCGAGCAGTTTAAAAAAATACAAAAACTTGCGTCATGAAAACGGGATATATAGGTCTTTATATTCTTGAATAAGTGTTTCAACTCCCCTGCTAAGATATGTGGTGGCTATGAATGAACCTCTCCCAGAACTACGCAAACTTAAACACGTTGATAAAAGGCTGCAACCTACCTTGGTCTCGAACTCAGACACCTGGTTCATGTCCCGAGGGAATCCATCCATGAGAATCCCCTGAGCGCTCATGTTGGTCCTCATCTGAGACTCTACCAGCTGCAGCACGAAGGTCTGTGGAGCACAAAGTAATGAGTGACCAGGTTCATACAAGTGTCAAGATTATCCAGGTGATGGCGGCACTAACCCACCTGGGGTACCATGTCTCCCGCTGTGATGGCGGCACGGGCCAGTTGAGAGTCATTGCTCTGTCTGGGGTCTGTGGTCTCTGCGGTTGTCCTCAACATTCGCCCCACACTACAGTGGACCCATCCTGTGCTCTGACGGACCGCCTTCTGACAGAGTGCAGCCTTGTTGCTCCCTGGCCCCCCTGGGACACAGACACACGAGACTGTGACACATAGAACAGCATGGCGGGAGGGTATATCAGTGCTATGACCTAGATCAACGTCCTTCAACCTCTTTAGAGCTGCAGATTTGCGAAAATAGGAGATATATTTCACGGACCGGTTGACGGCTAAGACAGAAATAAAAACCAATGAACACCTGTATAGTATTTTATTTATTAAATTTAATGTTATAAAATTACAATTCTTATTTCGTGTGACATCTGCTACTGCTTCCTTGTTATCAAGTTTGATACACGTGGCTGCAGCGTAGTGGTCCGTCCGGGTAAGTCAAGGCAACAAAGAAGTCTTCATCTTCACTAAAGATCACGAAGAAAAGCAGGATAGGATGGTTACTCACGTCAGTTGATTCATCAAGTTGAATGGCGAAACATCTAGGTTTCTTTATCCCGTATACAACTCGCTTTTCAATATCGGTAACCATATCAATAATTCCCCTCTGAATGGTGATGTCCGAAAGTGGTATAGCCTCTGGTTTCTTATAGGCTAGAGGACCCAACATTTGTCGTACGACATCTAAGATGTAAGGCTTTACTAACTCCTGGGCGAGAGCAAGCGGTTTTTTTTCGTTTTAGCTATTCTAAGAGCAACTAAATAAGACGCTTGAAGCCGCGTCTTGTCGCTAGTCTTCATCATTTTCATTTGACTTTTCTGAACGTTAATTTGATCAAATAATCTTTCAAAAAAGTCCAGTGGCTTATCACTAAAATTTCTATGCTTCGAATGCAAATGACGAGAAAGTTTGGAAGGTTTCATTGAGTCATTTGACCGAATTTCGGCAAATGCTACACACTGTAATGATATTGATTAGGATTAGTCTAAATTATATAAAAAGTCATGGATGAAGGCAAATTTTATTTAAAGTAATATAGGTAGAGTATCCTTTTAAGATTCATCCACGAAGAAACACGAGCTTCTCAGAAACAATGTGAAAAGGATCTCACCACTAATATATATTTTTTATACCATCTTTCCTGGTAAAAGAACAACTGCGTTGTTTCTTATTAAAAGGAACAACTTCATAGTATTTG
>CABFVX010010346.1:0-14480 GCA_902151425.1 Timema shepardi | reverse complement strand
GACGTAAGCTCAACACGACAGTTACAAAGTGGCCACCGGGAATGTATTCTGTCAGTGACGTAAGCTCAACACGACAGTTACAAAGTCGCCACCGGGAATGTATTCTGTCAGTGACGTAAGCTCAACACATGTTTAGTTCTCTGATCCATCTCAAGGTATGTAAAGTATTAGAATAATCACCAAATGTTGTCGACCCAAACTTCGCTCCCAGAACTTCAACAAGGATTCAACAATGGGGAGCAGAAAGGGGTGTCTGCCAGGAGTTGTTGTCATTCAGTCCGAGTTTGTTGTCCGCAGATTCATCTGGAACAAACAACGTTGTTTCTACCTTTACCCAAGTTTGGCTTAGTTTGTTTGATAAAACCTTCATTACCGTCCTCTAAAGAATGCCGACCATGAACAAGACAGGACAGTTATGACAACTTGAAACCTATATTATTATTATTATTATTATTATTACAGTAAAATGGAAGGAACTCTGACCTGATTTAGCTGTCGCTCATGGCTCGGCCATAATTTGTCTAAATCATTTATTGAAATATTAAAAGGGATTTTCAAATAACTTGTTCTGATATAAACAAGGTAGATTGTATCGTACCAACAATAGATGAGAATACATCTCTTAACATGGAACTCAAAAAGGGACACGTCCCTTGAAATGAGATACTTAGTCGCTTCAGATGTGGTGCGGGTTCTAGAAGCTTTTGTCACAGTTTAAATCCAGAAAAACATATATTTAGCATCACAAACAGTAAGCCTACCAACAAAACAGCAGAAGATAGAGGAAGACAAACCGGCTCAACACGTCCCTTCACTGTGAAAAGATCGAGAGCACCAAACTTTATATTCAATAGACACTCTCTGGTATAATAATATATACAACTGTACTCAAATATTACGCTAACTTATGTTGTAACCATATTGAATTATTAATTGATATTTGACACGCAATGTGTGTCAATTCAACTCTTATTGAATTATTAATAAGTTCGCGTTGGGCACCAATTAATACGTTACCCGTCAGCGATGTGTGCCAATTGAAGTGATACCGTTTAATTGGCTGATAATTACCCTGTGATCGAGCTCTAATTAAGGCGGTACGGTATTATTATGATATTTAAATATATTTTTAAAATATAGAAAATAACTTATTTAATAAGCTATAAGCTTTTGGTTAACTTATAAGACTTTGTTTAAAAAGTTGAAAGGAATCACCAAGTATTGAAGAGAAATAATATTAAAGTATTTATAGATTTACCCGGATGGAAGTCAAACAAGGGATGATACTGACATTTTCAAGTTTTGTTCCTCTAAAAAATGTCCAAACTTCACCGATGGAAAACCTAAATGCTCCGCTGAGAATAGATAGGAGCTCATATTCTGCGCAGCTATGGATATTACTGCCCCATTTAACTCTAAATGTAGACATGGATGTTATTTATTGAAAGTTACGGTAGAATGCCTCATGTAACGCCAGTACTTACACAATTTGGATTTTTACGGGGACAAATTGTCCTAAATGTGTTTTGGTTAGTGCTGTGGCCGAACAATATCCCTCCCCTGAGAAATAGGTGAGTCAACCTATTATTTTACACATTTCTAAGTGTCAAATATATTTAGTGACGTTGTCTGGCAGTGCTATTTGTGTTTGTTTCAATGTAGTGGTGGAGAAGTATTTTAGTCTTAAACGACACCGGAATATCTCCCTTGCGCTCGTCCCTAGTTGATAGATAACCAATCACAGGGCTAGGAGTGGTAGCCCGCCTCCAAAACAGAGAGAACAGACTATAAAGAGAATGAACAGAGACCAAAGCGCAAAATGCTCAATAAGAAATAATTATTAACTCCAAGGCTTCCCAAAAATATTATGTACTACAGTCTACATTGTGTGTGTGATTTATCTTTTGGTGTTTTAGGCAAAGTTTCATTGGTTTCTGTACTGGACTGTTAGCTATCAAATAAAAATATTGATTGGGCTACTTTTTATCAAATTAAATGCCAATTTTTGGGGGTATGAAGCACAGGTATGATAATAAATAGGCCTATTATTACTTTTCAACTTTGACCCAAAAATCATGTAGAGAGCCAATGTTTACTCCTGAAAAAGACAAAAATAAAAGTGAGAAAGAGAACTACTATCTACAATTAAAATAAAAACAAAGCTAGAATGTTTAGGTTCTTTGACAAAGAAAGCAGTGTTCAAACTTTTTATCTAGCCTAAAGTTTTTCAAAGAGTTTCCCCTTGTTTGAACTTTCGCTGCTCAGTTTCGTGCAGAGCTTTAACTCCCTCCAACATTCTCCGTGCAACACTAACTCCCTCCAACATTCTCTGTGCGACACTAACTCCCTCCAACATACTCTGTGCGACACTAACTCCCTCCAACATTCTCCGTGTGACACTAACTCCCTCCAACATTCTCTGTGCAACACTAACTCCCTCCAACATACTCTGTGCAACACTAACTCCCTCCAACATTCTCCGTGCGACACTAACTCCCTCCAACATTCTCCGTGCGACACTAACTCCCTCCAACATTCTCCGTGCAACACTAACTCCCTCCAACATTCTCTGTGCAACACTAACTCCCTCCAACATTCTCTGTGCGACACTAACTCCCTCCAACATTCTCCGTGCGACACTAACTCCCTCCAACATTCTCCGTGCGACACTAACTCCCTCCAACATACTCTGTGCGACACTAACTCCCTCCAACATTCTCCGTGCGACACTAACTCCCTCCAACATACTCTGTGTGACACTAACTCCCTCCAACATACTCCGTGCGACACTAACTCCCTCCAACATTCTCCGTGCGACACTAACTCCCTCCAACATTCTCCGTGTTGACACTAACTCCCTCCAACATTCTCTGTGCAACACTAACTCCCTCCAACATACTCTGTGCGACACTAACTCCCTCCAACATTCTCCATGCGACACTAACTCCCTCCAACATTCTCTGTGCGACACTAACTCCCTCCAACATTCTCTGTGCAACACTAACTCCCTCCAACATTCTCTGTGCGACACTAACTCCCTCCAACATACTCCGTGCAACACTAACTCCCTCCAACATACTCCGTGCGACACTAACTCCCTCCAACATTCTCCGTGCAACACTAACTCCCTCCAACATACTCTGTGCGACACTAACTCCCTCCAACATTCTCCGTGCGACACTAACTTCCTCCAACATACTCTGTGCAACACTAACTCCCTCCAACATTCTCCGTGCGACACTAACTCCCTCCAACATTCTCTGTGCAACACTAACTCCCTCCAACATACTCTGTGCGACACTAACTCCCTCCAACATTCTCTGTGCAACACTAACTCCCTCCAACATACTCTGTGCGACACTAACTCCCTCCAACATTCTCTGTGCGACACTAACTCCCTCCAACATACTCTGTGCGACACTAACTCCCTCCAACATTCTTTGTGCGACACTAACTCCCTCCAACATTCTCCGTGCAACACTAACTCCCTCCAACATTCTCTGTGTGACACTAACTCCCTCCAACATACTCCGTGCGACACTAACTTCCTGCAAACTCCCTTTCTTCGATCGTTCATTGGACGACCAACACATGGTTCACAAGATGCCTGATGATTCTATTTTGTTTGGGATATAAAACTTTCTAGCTCGCTAATTTTTTTCCTGGACTCATAATTTTAAATTTTAATTTCTTGAACACTTTAAGGCACAAAAAGGAGAGAAAAGAGACTTATTCTGTAAAAAAGAGACTAAAAGCTAAATAAGAGGCCGCTCTCAGGCCTCTAATCAAACATAAATTAAACCTTTAATAAACCTAAAATGATTCCACGAGAGGGCTACTTTATATGCAAAGAAATAGACAAGTCAGTTTCAAATTTTTATAAATACGGAAAGCCAACATAATGTTGCAAATTTACTTTAGAAAAGTCCAACATTAAGTTTTATATTTGATACATTACACGCTGATCTGTAGCCTAAAGCCCCATCTACTGACTCCAGAACCACAAGTCAGTGGTCCTTAGAAATTCTACTTGTGTCTACACCGTCTGCATGATTAACCAGGACTGTGCCGACCAATGAGATAACCAGATTCATAGGTATCTGATCTACTAGAAAGAAAGTAGTCCACAGCAACGACCAACAACTGATCAATAAACTAAACTTAAACAACTTTTTGAGAATATACTTGAAATGTAGGTTTCTTAAAGTGTCACACATTTGGCTATTTTTCACTGAAATGGCACCATGTGTGCATATTTTATTCACTTTTTTATGCACACCATAGTACGTAGAATCGAATGACACCAAGATTTAGACTTTTTACAATTTTATTAAATACTATATTTAAATTAAACTCGACAACACATAGCCCAAATCCTTTTTGGAATTGTGAATATTTACGATATATGACTTCACTTATATTCTGCGCACTGGATGATGTCATCCCCATGATGCTTTGCATACACTCGTGATCCAGCACAGTGCGCACTAAAACACTTTGACATCATTGGTCGATATGCACTGTCCATGTTTATTTTATCTATAATTATAAACTTAATTTACCAACACGTGACCAGTTAGATTAAGTTGGGTTGATAAATCATCATAATAATGAAAGGTTAGGTTAAGATGGGTTGGATAAGTGTCATAATTAATTTAAACTAGTTGTGTTATTTCAATATTATATTTTACTTTGTCTATAATTTAGTGTCCTAAAATGGGGCGGTTAAGGCGTACTAGGCCCGGTTTCGGCTTTAGTAAAATCACAATACATATATTTGTAGCACGATTTGAAATATCAAACATATAATTAGCAATGAATACATTCGCTGCAAATGGTGCGTTTATTTTGATGCGCGCGAAAATATTTACTTTTCTTTGATTGGTAGTAGTGTAAACTAAATTAGTTCTTAGAAAGTTCAAGATGACAAACTTCTACGGAGTAAGAATCTGGACTATGTAGACAGAACAAACACAATGTGGCATCGATTTCCTACGGACCATGGACTTACGGTTATGGGGCCTTAACGGTCAATCCTGTTTTTAAAAAAAATTGGAGCTGCAAATTAACCTAAAACCATAAGATTGAAAGGAACCGAACTTATTTAGTAATGTACTTACTACAAGTTTCTTAACTCTAGACAGTACTTAGGAATAATTCCAAAAAAACACAGTAACAATTTAAAACAAAAAAATGCATATTTTTGTTTTATTAATACAAATCATATACGCAGACATCTTGAAATATCACAGACAAGGCTATAGATGAGGAATATTAGAAAATATAAAGTGTAGCAGAATAATTTTATTGTCGGCAAGCTACACAGTAGAGCAGATTATGCACCAACTTTATATTATATAGGCCTAGTATTTTCGATTTGAGGAAGACTTATTATAAAAATTATTTTTACTGTTAACAAGTTTATTTTTATATTTATATCAAATATATGCATTCTCTCACACTAAAGTAAAAATGTTTTGAGTCCGTTAGAATATACTACTTTATAATATAAATTATGGCACGTTAAGGTTTAATAATTTAATGTAATTGAAATAATGTGTTTGTGCGTGTAGGTGGGTCTGTGTGTGAAAGGAAACAGAGAAGAATGTGAAAGTGTTACACCCTCTCTCTGTTACCTTATAGTAATAGTCCACCAAAAATACTACAAGGAAGAGAGTGAGTAAGCAAACATACAAAATAATACAAAGCAGTAATAGCAAGATTTAAAAGTGAGAATAATAGTTTATTAAAAAATATGACAACAATAATTCACGTGGCCTTAAGGGTCAACTTGTAGCTGTAGTTGGAAAACAGTGTAAAATAGATAGTTTCAACTAGAAACAATAGAATAACAGGATGAGTCGAATTGACCATGTCTACTTTAAATATCAAACGAAAACAAATAATAATCTTCACACATAATGATGAACAATGAATAGCTTTATGTGCCCTATTTTTAGTTACTAAGAAAATACCTGAGCTTCTAACGTCAAAAATTGACATATTAACTGAAACTGTTATGTTACAACGAACATTAATTTTAAACAAACGCAAGAGTTCGGTAAGAGACCGTAAGTCGAATCTCTCGCAGGACTACTTCAGATGACATAATCAAAGTCTTTTATAAAGTCGCGGCATAAATGACAACCAACAGGGGTTACTGAACCAATATTCATATTAAACGACTTTGCAAAATTTAAAGTTAAATTTAAGACAAACAGCAAAATTTACGTTACATAAATATTAGAAAACAAAAGAATGAGTTTAAATGATTTTAAATTAAATTTAAATGCACTTCAACAAAACTTAGGTATGTACGAACAGCAATTATAAGGTATTTACAAATGAATTAAAGAAGAGAGCACCTGAGGGGCGACATCAAAATAATAGATTTTGAAAGAAAAGGTTCTCTATAGTAATACTCATATTTCAACCAAAATTTACAAGTTTATCTCTGACGTCAAAAATGTAGAATCGTAATTTAAATTACCTATAGCTTCAATGTTTAAATAAGAAAAACGAAGATTTACACAGTTTTACAACTTTCCTTGTAGTGTCCATTTCCAGGAAAAATCGTCTTCTGACGATATCAAATTTTAACAGTCCATACATATATCAATAGTCCATCCTCGATGGTGCCGAATCGAATACTCAACGTTCTCTTCAGTGCCGCCATATTTATAGCGTCTCGTTGCCAAGGGATACAATGGTGGGAGAAGTTGAAACTGGACGGTGACGTCACGTTAGTACACCACTGCCATCGCTTGGGCACGTAGATCATTTCTCTTCCCGCTCTCTGATTGGTCATCGCGTCTTCATCAAGATCACCCAAGGTTTGTAGTCAGTGATCTTTTTAACTGGAGTCGCTGATGACGTAGGTGGTCAGGCGATGATTTGGTGGTTGGTTCCATTCTCTGCAAGAGGGCAGGTAAGTCCGAGCCCACGTCTAGAATGTTGTCCCGGTAGTCACACATCAGACACTTGAGACCAGGTCAGCCGGAACATCAGCTGTTGAGACACCACGGCAGATTTGCCCCACTCATCGAATTAGGACGTATTGAAGTTAGGCCAGACTTGAAGGCTGTGCTAGCTAGAAGATTCAGAGGGTAAGTACATGAACAGTTTATATAGAAGAGAGTTGATTGTGAATTATACTGTTTGTGTATAACTTGAGACTACATGGAACTAGAATAGAGAAGAGTTCTATTCCATGAGGTATGAGTAATTGTCGACGTTCTTCGGAGTGGGTAGTATGAATCGAAAGAAAATTTATCCTTGTAGGTTAACATGTGGTGAGGTGGGGTGGGATTGCTTTATTGTAACG
Source organism: Timema shepardi (assembly GCA_902151425.1). Classification (NCBI taxonomy): domain Eukaryota; kingdom Metazoa; phylum Arthropoda; class Insecta; order Phasmatodea; family Timematidae; genus Timema; species Timema shepardi. The sequence continues at coordinate 7,156 of CABFVX010010346.1, read as the reverse complement.
TACTAAACTAGTAACGTTACAAAAGTTTGAACACTTCAGTAACAGTATAAGAAGATGACAGTAAGCCATTCACTTTAATAAAAGTTTTATTATATATATTATAGTTTATTTTACATTCTTAGCAAAGTATTTGTTGGTATTTGATTCCAATATCTCTAACTCACGTCAACTAATGTATTCATACTAGATCTCTAAGTAAATAATATTTCCCTATAGATCCTTATAATAGAGTGGTGAAAATATATTATTATTGAACCTTGTCAGCTCTGGTAAATTCGAGAGTGCAATAGACTTTACAAATCCTTTTAGTAAAACAATATTATGAACATATAAGCGGTTAAGAATGAAGAGAGTTCATTAAAACCAATCAATCAGGATAATCTTAAAATGAGGATGGGAAAACTACACTGTAGGAAGATCATCCTAAAAAAAAAGCAGAAACATTAATTTGGTTCCTTTAAATTTTCAATAACGCGCAGCCAAAGCTACGTTCTTCTCTACCAAGAGCCAAATCCAAGAGTGCCGGTAATGGCAATATACATGAATTGTATATTATTAGACCCAGAGAAAGGGAAAGTCAAGGAACAAGGTTGGTGGAACATAATTGGGTCATGTGGGAGGGGAAACGCATGATAAAACACATGTTGGTGAAGCTCTGAGAAAAAGCTCCATCAATCGAAAACACTCTTCGATGGGCTAGAACCGAAACTACTTCCTTTATCAATCACTTTAGAATGTTCTATCACTGCATGCCTCCTAGGGGTCACCACTCAAACTTCGGTCGATTCAGTCAGTTCTTTGCGCGTTGCGGCCTTGATAGGATGTGTTGTAGTATTGTGGAACTGTCATGTGGTGCTTTGATGGTGCGATGGGGTAAGTTGGTCACGCTACATCGTCTTCTATCACATTTGTTTTATAGATAATGTTACAAAATCGCTAAAGCTATAGTTTCTATAGCTGAGGTGATAACGTATTTCTCTTCAGAGCAATATATCACAAATTAAATCCTTAGACACATTTACATTTTATTTTAATATAAACAAATAATTATCAACTCTATTATACTATTATTACAGTTAGGGTGGATGGAGCTTTGAGCAAATGGTTTGACATTGAACAGGCTGGTAGACAAGATTGTGTCTCCATAGTCTGCATAGTTGTTTAATGTAATCATGGATAGGTGAATGAGAGATACTTGTGAGGACGTGGCTGATGTGCAAATGGACAATGTGAATGTAAAACTGCTGTTATAATAAACCGATGATCTCGTATTAATGGCTGAGAGTGAATGTGATTTGCAGAATGTATTAAAAAAAATTGAATGTGACGACAGGCAGAATAGATGTTCGTATAAATGTTATAAAAACTAATGTGATAGCTTTTGATAAGGATGGATAAAAAAAATGATTATCAGTTTAGTACTAAGGGAAAACTATTTGAACAAGTGAGTGATGTATAACTGGGCAACTTTTTTTTTTAGTGAAAATGAAAGTATATAGTGGTTAAATCGACAGACACCGAATGCATATAGGAGAGTAGTTAGATGTATCTGAACTATTGTAATAAATGAAGTAGTATAGAAAGAATTAAAAATATCAGTATATAAAATTATGTTAGCGCAAACATTTTGCTATGGATATTGTGATGTTATATTTACTTAAAATATAAATTTAATAGTCAGTTGACTCAAACTTTCAACTATATAATAACGTTGACAATTTTACTATTTATTTGTTTGAAATTTCAATCACAACTCCTAAAGATTCAAATATTAATTATATATTTGTTTACAATTGAAGTATTAATTCATATATATATAAACTACTTACCTTTATTTCATTGTAATGAATTTTCTTTCTTTATTTTGATTCATGAAATGCCAACCCGCCATGTTTATAACTATTTTTGTATGTGATTTTAACGCTCTCTGCTTTAAAGAGTGGTGGATTTCGGAACTATTTCAATCTTGATTTATTTTGTTTCTGAAATTTTATGCGCGAAGTTCAAATCATTTCTTTCTCCAAGGCCAGAGATTTATTAACATGTTTGGTGGAAAAAAGGAGTTGTTTTCTTTTGGTGTGGAAGAAGGACTGAACAAATATATAGTGAATCATTAATTTCGGCCATGCAAAAGCATGAAAAATAGGAGCTGATTATCAGGATAGGATTATTGGGAGTTTTATGTAGACATGAAAAAGAACAAACTACAGAGAAGAAGAATACAGATTTACTACCAGTACATGAAATCTTCAGACTACATTATTGGGTGAGATCAAGCTCATCATTAATATTCATCGTGTTACTAGGCATTTAAAAGACCCTTTATTTGCTTTAGTCATTATAATTCAACGTAAAACTTATTTTCTTTTTCTTTCAAGTATTGCTTCTCAATACTTTTATTAATTTTATAATTTAGGAGGCATGCCTTATTAGGTAGGATTGGAATCTAGACTCAGAAAAAAATCACAATAATAATAACACACAATTACCAATGATTTTTATTTCATTTTATTATAATTTAAGATTATTTACATTGTACAATCCAGTAATGTTTCTGAGCACACCCAGTAGTCCCGAGTGTAAAGGGGCGCCGTTGCCACTGCCGGTTAGTTGAGCTGGAGTTTTTTTTTGTTATATTTATTCTTTTCTCCTAGACATTGGGAGTGGCGCCCAACGTGCTCAATTAGTTATTTTTTTCATTATTCAAATTGATTGTGTTCTTCTTTTACTATTACAATATGAAACGTGAGTTTGTCAGGAGAGACACAAGAGCAAGATGACGGACTTTGGGACGAGCATCAATGTATTATGAAGAACTGTACACAATGCTATATGATACTGAGGCCATAATTAATTCAAGACCATTAACCTGTGTTTCTGATAGTTTGAATGAACTTAAGCCTTGGCACCAATAACCTTTCTACTAGGAGTTTCCAGCTATTAAACAGCAGATCTGGATGCGGTAGACAAGATTGACCTTGGCAAGAGAAGCAGGTACCTACAAAAACTGCGTGCAAGAGCTTAGCCCAATCGGTGCATCATGGATGACGCTAGATCAGCAGCGTCGAGGTGGGAGAGGTGATTTTGATAGGATCTGATTTAAAAAAATATTGCCTGGCCTCTTGGTATAATATTGAAGGTGCATCTTGGAGCGTATGGGGTTGCTGGGGTAGCCAAGATGAAAACAGCTGATGGAAAATGTATCAGACTATTCCAGCGCCTTTACCCATTAGAGATGAGATATCTATAACTCCGGTAGAATGGCAACAGCTATATACTGAAATCATTCCAACATCATAATCTATACCCCTTCAGGAAGAGGTCAAGATGTCGAGGAGGGGGCGCAAGATCAAGATACCATCAAGACTAGAATGATGAAGAAACAGTTTATATAAATATCAAAACTCTTGTGACATTTCAAATAACATATCGTTTTCTGCCTGTTAAAACGATTTTATGGCTTCATCGTGTGTGTGATTGTCGGGTTTTGCTGAATCTGCGTACCAACATTAAAGATTCTACTAACAAAAAATACAATTAGTATATAAGTAATTGGTTATTAAGTTGTCGACCTCGGTGGACTTATGGTACAGTGCTTACTGTTGGAGTCAATGTTCATGGGTTAAAATTCAGTTGGGGTTGAGGGGTTTTTCTTGAGAGATAAACACCGTAGAACAACTTCTTTTGGAGAGGAAGTATAGCCGTCAGTCCCGTGTTGATTGTGACCTTGAAAACTATGTGAGAATATCTTTCCCGCCAGAATTGGTAGGCCCTTTCGTTCTCGCTCATAGAATATTCTTGTGTGCTGATATAATCAGTTTGTTCAGAAAGTACGCGTTAAATTCCTTCAATAAATTAATTAAGGGTTGGTTTTAGACCTTTATTAAGTTGATGGGATTACTATATATATATTTGGCACATGGTGAAAACTGATAATCTGATTTGACCCTTGGGATGAAAAATGTTGGACCCCCTGATATAGGTTATAGGTGTGTAGGAAGCAGTACTATATTGACCTTTATCAACTCATTTGAATAAACAAGTCATGAGTATCGAAGTTAGCTATGCTTTTCAAACCTTTTATTAACACGTTCTCATATATCCATACAAATTAGTGAACGATGTCAAAATGCCAAATTGCCTTGAATGTGTTTAAGAGAGAGAGAGATAGATGAGAGTTTCTTTCTTATACAATGGCGTGTATAGGACAGCTAAAAAATTTCCGCCACTGATGTCCATCTGGCTATATAATAGAAAGCAATGATTAAACGTCAGTATCGAAGCAGACAAAAGTAATTATCTTCTGTATTAATCTTCATATATGAAATGCCTTATGGTAGCCATACTGATGTTTAATATTAATGAATTATCTTTGTTTTACCAAAAATAACTATGGTAATCTATATGATTGAAACTAAAAGAGAAATATTACGTTTTTTTTTTTATGTTATTGAGCAATAGATCTACTACAAAATTCATTAGAATAATAAAATCGGGACCAATTAATATAAATTTAATTTGATTAGATAGTAAGACAAAACATGAATTCATTTAAATTCTAATTTCAAAAGATGCAGTTTAATTTACCTTGTTTTTCGAATAAACTCTTAATGAAGTATTCTTTGAGACATTATCCAATGGTGAAAAGTGGTAGGCTATTTTCTCTTAGTAAAAGTAATCTATTTAAGTAAGACTTTAACTTATACACTTTTCATTATAAATCGATGTCTTTTTACTATGTATTGTGTACTCTATTTACCATTAGCTATCCATAAATATATACCTAGCCTAACCTAGTAATTAGATTATAGATACTTAAATTAAATATGGCATTTATTTATTCAACCAAAGTTTATAATAATGAAATGGGTTATTTTTCTCAGCAATGCCTCACTAATGGTTTAAGGACTAGAATAATATTCTCGCCCTTTGTGATGATATCCATGATAAAATATAATCTATTCTGAAAGTTATTTTACTTTTCCAGAATATTGTGGTCTGTGAATACCTTTGATGGTTATTTATATTCTGTGTACACAATTATAACATTTTAGGGGGGAAAAATAGCATGTCCATCAAAAGAAAGAGAGTAGTTCCTTGGTTTTTGGTGTAGGTTATTTTTTAACCTGTTTAAAATCTTATAGTGTCTGTTTAATGGTTAATGTAAATGTAGATGATGAACGGGTGAAAACGTTTAAGCTTCTTTATGAGAAGATATTATTTTATACAAAAAAAAGTCTTGTCTACTATTATTATTATTATTATTATTATTATTATTATTATTATTATTATTATTATTATTATTATTATTATTATTATCATCATCAGCACCGCACCGATTCTTACTACCCGTTCGGGTTATACGCACTTACGCTAATATGTAATAGTAGGGTGATTGTGAGATTAAATGGAGGACCTACAGTTTAACGTAGAATCCGAACCACGGTGGAGGCCTGGCATTCCCCACATTCACAAGATGTCTTGTCAGAGGGGAAGGAAGGGTTTGGTAATCAGATAAATCTGTGCCGGGACCGAGGATTGAACCCCGGCCGCCAGCATAGAAGTCTGACACCTTACCCCTGGACCGCCAGGTCACCGTCTTGTCTACTGAATCCATAAGCTCAGCATACATATAGACCAATCCTAAGTCTTATCACAGTTAAAATTTATAGACAATTGCCTAGCCGTCAAAAGCCGCCAAATACTTTTGCTTTGTAGTTTTGAGCTAAAAAAATATTCTAATGTCAATTGCATCAACCGATTTTATTTGAGATAGCTATTCACTTATAATAGACCTTAATATGTAGGTTGAAACGAAATGTGTGTCAAGTGAACAGAGTCTACTGTCATTTTGACACATTTGCAAGAAGAGTTGTCTTCAATCAAATGTTTGAGTGAAATAATGTCAACCAATATGAGTAGGACTGTGAATAGTGTTCGCCCTTCACCCTCGTGCACTTTTACTGCGCGCTTGAATACAACACGTGTCTGATGCCCTGTAGGGCCCAAGGGACATTATATTTACAGCTAGAGCTTCTTGGGGAGTGGTGACTACTTCTGAAACAATATTGTTTCATCGATGTCGACATCTGCTTAATTCACTCACAACACATTAAACAAAAACGCACCAATACCAAATTACTTGGAAAGCCTATCTACATACTATTTGCAACTATTATTAAATATATTTTATAATATGATAATTATTGTTTTCCCTCATTAATTTACTTAGGGCTTATATCAATCAAGTTAGATTTATTCCTAAGAGTCTTATTGTAAACTTTTCTAACTCCACTTTGCGAACTAGGGCACATGCAACGTGACCTTGAGTCAAGTGTGCCAACTGGGGTGCAGCAGCACACTTGGAAGACAATCTGGAGACCATCAAAAATTATTTCCGGACTAAAACGTTGAACCAATGCAACTTTCTAGTGATCTTGGCTCTTAAGGACACTTAGACGGGCTATTCAGACACGACCTGGATCAAAGAATAGTTGAAAATGGCAGTCCTATAAGGTTTAAAATCTGTACTATCTCGTGCTGTTGGCTCTAAGGACCCTTAGACGGGCTATTCAGACACGACCTGGATCAAAGAATAGTTGAAAATGGCAGTCCTATAAGGTTTAAAATCTTTACTATCTCGTGCTGTTGGCTCTAAGGACCCTTAGACGGGCTATTCAGACACGGCCTGGATCAAAGAATAGTTGAAAATGGCAGTCCTATAAGGTTTAAAATCTTTACTATCTAGTTTAACCTTCCAAGACACAAATCTGTAAAATTATGTCCACTGGAAACGTAGTAAATTCATCTCGTGTTGCTCATGGCCGTTCTTATGTTTTACGAGAATAACGTGCGAGTTTTTAAGTCTCATCAAATCATTAAAAAGAAATTGTGTGCAGGTGTTGTGGCAATATAGGCCTATTGCAAATAAGTGATAAGTTTACTGGGCGGCTTGTTATGTTGTCGGAAACAGACAGCGCGAACATCCAGCTCATCTTGACCTTGGACAACTATAGCGATTGTTGTTGTACTTCCAGACTTACAACCCACCTCGTGTCTTCCTCAGGAGCTTGTTAAACTCTATAAAGTGTACATTGGGAGGGACATCTTGAACAAACCAGAGAACAAGGAGTGTTGTAACAACTGGTGATTGTTG
>CABFVX010010345.1:0-14481 GCA_902151425.1 Timema shepardi | reverse complement strand
TGGATATGAAGGAAGAGAGTGTTTACAACGAGGAGTATAGTGTCTGTCTGTCTGTCTGTCCCTAGTCAGTGTGGATATGAAGGAAGTGATAGTGTTTACAACGAGAAGCATAGTGTCTGTCTGTCTGTCTGTCCCTAGTCAGTGTCGATATGAAGAAAGAGAGAATCTTTACAACGAGGAGCATAGTGTCTGTCTGTCCCTAGTCAGTGTGGATATGAAGTAAGAGATTGTTACTTAGTCAATGCTGTTTCTAGACATTTCACTATTGTTATTACTTGAAGTTGTGACAAAACGCCCACTTTACATAAAACACTGATCTCGAGGTGAGTTCACAACATAATCACAGAGGATCACAATTAAAACACATGGGATCACCTTTGGAATTATCAGAGTGGTACTAAGAAGAAGAATTGGTACATGTTTTTTGTAGGATTGTTACGGAGGATGAAACTTGCGATTCCCGTGTGACACCAGAAAACAACAACAATCAATGCATTGGGAGCATTGTGTCTCCCTTAAACACAAGTTGAAGGCAGTCATTGTTTCCCATGAAACTCAATCAAGTGTGCCGTGCTTTGGGACAGACAAGGACTTCTCTTGGTGGAATTCATGTCGCAAAGTACGACTATCAACACATCTGTGTACTGTGAAATCTCTAAACAAGCTGCGGCTCGCAACCTATTGTGGTCAGTAGTTGTGTTGCTGTAAAACAATCCACACTCACACACCGTAGCTAAGCCATAGAAGCTGCTTGACTCATTTGACTATGAAATGGTGGATCCCCCTCTACTGCCCAGTGACTTTCATTTGTTTCAACACCTGAAGAGATTTCTTGGTGTTTACCACCGACAAAGAAACAAAGGAGAAAGTTGAGAACGGTCGGGTGACTTCTATGAACAGGGTGTACAAAATCTTGGGTCATTTTAAGAAGAATGCATCAATTTTAGTGGTGATCATGTTGAAAGATATCAAATGGTATTTACTTCCTGGATGTGCCTTGTACTCTAGAGCTATTCTGTAACCAGTCGCACTATCCAAAGGTTGTACCTTTAAAAAATGTATTTTAAATCCCTTATAATACAGCTTGCTGTTATTGCTAAGGTGTTTATTCTGTGCCTTATTTAATGGTTAGAATTTGTGTTGGATGTAAGTTTACAAGTGTCTGCATGGTTTGATAAGTTGTCTGGTTACAATATGTGGCATTGTATGTTTACAGGGCTCCAAGAGAACGCTTCGCTCCAACGAGATAATGCTGCCTCCAAGTGGACTTCTTGACACAGAGCTGGAACTCAACTTCTGTCTACAGGTTGGCTTTTATACAACTCATTTCACGGCCATTCTTAAAGAATATTTATTATGTTTACTGGTTGACTAGTTTCCAAGAACATCCCAAAACAGAGGAATGACAGTGGTCGGCAATTGGTGTCCAGCGAAGCCCTCCCTTCTGGCCCGTGGGGCCTTTGTCTGTCTGTCCTTCTTTCTGCCTGCCTTTCAGAAAGTAGCCACCTTAACAAATAAAGCTACCAAATTATTAAAAATCAGACTCATTCATAAACATTATTATTTATTCATTAGTATTAATAAAGTAAGAATTTATATAATAAGTAAGTACTCATTTAAATCTAATAAGAAAAATTGCATTAATTGTTTTTCACTATTTTGCAAAAGTTGGTAGTTGTGATGGTACAGGCAGTTGATAACGAGTCCTACAAGTGATCTTAGTTCAACTTGTTGTGGAGGTTTGTTTTGAGGCTATTCATTGCTGATAATTCTGCTTCACAGGTAGACACAAACAAAGTCAACATGTACAATGCAATATCTCCAACATTTTCATCTAATAAAGTAGCCAAGTAAGCCAAAACTGCGGGCTTTTTTAATGTTCTTGACTAAGAGGGGAGGGGAGAACTAATAAAATAGGTTCCTTGCAAATTGTGGTTAAAAGGTAGAAACTGGCCTTTACAAATTGTTTGTAATACAGGTGGCCCACACAATATTTTGATATGATCCTTATGGCTCGCAAACAAAAGTAATTGCTGACCGCTGACCATGGTGTAGCTAGTCTGGTAAATCTTCTTGACATGGTCACTATTGTTTGAGAGGGGAATAACCGTAAGACAAGCAATTAGTTTGATGTCGACACAAACCATGTTGTATGTATATTATCATGAATTGTACCAAAGTGTGTATGTTGAACTATTCCAGCATTTAGCCGAGCAATGAACTAAACTCGTGTTTTGCTACAGTATCCACATTTCCTCAAGAGGGACGGCAATAAACTACACGTGATGCTGCAGAGGAGAAAGAGGTACAAAAACAGGACTATCCTTGGTTTCAAGACACTGGCAGAGGGACTCATAAACATGTCACAGGTACTATTGACAAATATTTTGCCTATTAAAATTAGAATATTATCATTTAAATCAACATTCAACCATACATTCTATAATTTTACTATTTGCTTCTTATTTACACCTGGGGGGCATTCCACATGAATCACGAGTTTGATTGTTTTTATTTTTACACACATGCTCAGACATATTCCAGTAAATGAAAAACATTATTTAAAAAAAAACACTTTTAAAGGATTACTTGTTTTTCTGGCACAGCCATTTTCCCAACATGGCTGAATTCGACAAATGTTGGTCACTGAAACTAAAGATGTTGATAACTAGAAGAGCTGGAGACTTTGGACAGAAACCATTTTACCACATTATATGTATTTATAAGTTTTGTCCAACTGCAGTCCGAGTGGCTTAATATAGCCTGAAGCTTGGCATTGATTTTGTTTATGTTATATTCTAGACAATCCTGGAGGCTACTTAGCACATACTACAACGTGATAACTTGCTATAGTTTCAGTTTACACTACGTACTGAAGAGACTTGTTCACTTTCATTACTGATACAGTTTTATGTCCACACCCACTGTCCTTCACACTGGCGTGTATATCCCAGTGTAGCCAATCACTCGACAATACATTTCCTCACATTCATAACAGTTTACAAATGCAGTTTTAAACCTCTTTAAAGGTATGAAGGGTATGAATCAAAATTTTCAAAATCCCGGTCTTTTAATCTCTGAAATCTTGAGACTTAGAACTTTTTAAAAATTTTAATCGTAAGCAATGCCACTCAATCAAGTTTACAAATATTTACACCTTAATATCTCAAGGAGGAGAGTGGAAAAACTCTGCAACGTGCAAAGAATAAATACACTGATGTATGTGTCTAAACCTGTAGAGCCAGGCTCCTGAACAACATGTTCGAGCATGCTATGACAGGTCTGGACCGGCACTTCCAACAGTCACACACACTTTATAGTGATGTTAAGTGCTGTTCACTTGGAGATATTAGAGCTAAATTTGGCTAAGCTTATTAAAATGAAGTGTTTTATTAGTGTATTTAATCAAGAGAACTAGCACAAGTATACTTGGAAAGTCGGTAAGAATGTAACTAATCTCGGTAGTCTTGGGGAAACTGAGCCATCATTACTGAAGTTAAGATTAATCATAGAGGACTTGGACATAATTTATGAATACCCTGTACTGTGAACATCTTAATTATATTTGGATTTAAAAAAAAGTATGTAATGAAATTAACATAAAACATTCAAAGAAAAAAAATATAGAAACAATAGATCTTGTTCTAGGAAAATTGTTGTCCTACCTGCTATAAAAATATGTTTTCTTCTAATAAAAGTACAGATGTTCATAAAATAACAGAAGAACCATTTGTCCCAGCAGACAAGGCCGTAGCCAGCCAATAATTTGAGGGGGGAAGCGCCCCCCCCCCCCCTGACTACAGCCTTGCCAGCAGAAGATAGTTTGAAAAGTGAATGCAGATATTCTACACTTGACATGGCAGCAGTATTGACAATTAAATGATTAGACTATAAAAAAAAGATTGGTAGTAAAAATAGAGAAAATTATGATTAGGAAATTAGAACATTCATTTGCAGAAAGCATGAAGCTAGATAATAAAGAGAAAATCCTTATAATACCCTTTATAACGAGTATAATATTTTAATCAATAAACTAAAGAAAAAACAAAAACTAGCCAGTAATTAAAAATAAAGTAAAAATCATCAATTTAATGCCTAGTTGTCGGTCTGAATAAAAAAATGTCAGAAGCTGTGAATATTTGTTTAGGATTACAATAGAACCTGATTTAGCAGCAAGGAAATAAGTTAATTGCTCTGTAGTGGAATATTACCAACATGAAAATAACAGTAGGACAGCCATGTTGACAAACATCTGCATCTTTTGAATATGAAGATCTCACGGCGGCAACAGCACAATCTAGTTTCAACTGTTCTGACCTTAGTTTTGTGACTACATAACTTATATATTGTTGAAGTGGTGTATATGCGTGACAGTAAACATTCTCTCTGAGCAGTCAATAGCTCTTCTCCTCGTCAGAACTTGACACTTTGAATCTTGAATATGAACCATTTTATGGCTCAACTATTTACTGTCACTCTATATCAGTCTTCTTGATATACAACCTTCTTTCCCCGACGGAACAAACACGTTCACTGTAACAGTTGTCTCTACGTGTGAATGTGACCACTGGTATCAGCCGCTCATCACGTGATGTGTCCAAACCACACCTACCTTGTATATACGTTGAATGGCGTTTTGGAGGTCGGATGTAACACACCCTTACTGGGGTCATGTTACTCCCGATTTTATAGACAAGTCATAGTTAACATTCATGACTTTTGGGACTCATTAACTGCGCTCCATAGCAATAAATTTGGGCAAGTCTAAAATTATTTATTTATTCCCTGCAAGTTTTAAATTCTTTCCTGTTTCCCCACCTGAGATATTAAGGTCTGATTATCTGTAAAGTTGAGTGAGAGGCCATATTTAGGAATAATTAGAATGGGAGGGGAAAGGTTTTAGTCTTGAGATTTCACAGATTAAGACTTGGGTGGTAAGGTAAAAAGTAGGGGGCATTTAATTTCATCCCCTACATAATTTTTAAAGTGATTGAAATCTGAATTCGTGAACAAAACAATTGCTGAATTTTGGGCCTAATTTCAGCCACTTAGGTTGCAGTTGGATAAAACTGATAAAAAAAATCAAATGTTGTCCACTCAAAGAGTAGTGAAAATGTTTGTGTCCCAAGTTTATAGCTCTTTTAGTTCTCGAGCTTTTTTTAAGTTGCTGTTAACATCAAAATTCCCCAACTTTAGTGGTTACTTTAGGAATAATGACTGTACTGGAAAAACAAGTAAAAGGCTTTTTAAATTGTTTTTATGTACTGGATAATTTTTAAAAAATGAAAGAAAAATCCAAATTTGTCATGTAACAAAATCATTTTGGTCTGGGAGATTTTATCTTGAATGACCCTTTGATTTGTTTTACATACAGTACCATTTCCAACCTGTGGCCTGGATCCATATATTTTCCACTAGCGGCTTGCTAGGCCTGTTCTAGCTTCATATGCCTTATAATATAATTTAAAACTAGGACGAGCACAACATCTGGCCCCCGACCATTAATTTATCAATATGAAGGGGGCAAACCCATATTTTCATCATGATAAATTTTCCGGGAATCAAACCCAAGACCCTTGGCTCAGTAGGCAGACACGTAATGGACTGAGCTAAGATGTTGGACTCAGAATGACCCTCTGTGCAGGTAAATAGTCCCCAAGTATACAACTAACATCGTTTCAACCATGTTAAAGGACTAACACAGTCCACACTTCACACTGCTGCCACTGGACAAAGAGTTAGTGGCTGCCTCCCCCACCCTAGGTTTCATCCTATCGAAACTCATCAGGAGGGAGTGTGAAACGCGCAACACAACTTCCTAAAAGAGGGAACCAAAAAACACAAAATGTAGATAAAGGAAATTGGTAAAGTATGGTAGAATACGTTTATAGGAAAGTGTAAAAGAAAAATAAGATGAAGGATTAACACAGGAAATGGACAATGAATGCGAATATGTATAATATATCTCTTATATATCTATCCGGACCTTTCCTGTACCTTCTTCCAAATATTTATTACAAACTACCTCAAAAAAGGGAAAATAAGTTTACCTTGAAGAGATATATTCCTCGACTGGCAGATGGAGAGCCAGAGGAACATGGTATGGACTTGGGCTGCTAGCTAGCGATGAAAAGGTTCCATTTGAATAAGTTTGTCAAATTTTATTTTAACACACAAAAGGTTGATCTGGTTTTTTTTCTCTGAGAAAAATGGCAGACTTGAAGGAACACTGTGTGTGCATCAAGTTTTGTTTCATACTAGGCAAGACTGTCTCAGATATTCACGAAATGCTGAAACAAGCACCTGGGGATGATGTCTTGTTAGAAGCCACACTTGAGTGGTTTTAACTTATCAAACTTAGAAAAATATCTCTTGAACTTTGTGGGACATTCTGGCCAACTAGCAAGAACGGACTACAGTGGTAGTTAAAATTGTTAGTTTATCCCAAGGAATGTTGACCAATGCTGAATGACATTCTTTGATGGTGTTCTCCTTGTCTATGATTGGTGTCTATCACAGAGGGATGGTGTTCTCCTTGTCTATGATTGGTGTCCTCCTTGTCTATGATTGGTGTCTATCACAGAGGAATGGTGTTCTCCTTGTCAATGATTGGTGTCTATCACAGAGGAATGGTGCTCTCATTGTTTATGATTGGTGTCTATCACAGAGGAATAGTGTTCTCCTTGTCAATGATTGGTGTCTCACATAGGAACGGTGTTCTCCTTGTCAATAATTTGTGTCTCACAGAGGAACGGTATCCTGGTCAATGATTGGTGTCTCACAGAGGAACGGTATTCTTGTCTTATGATTGGTGTCTCACAGAGGAACGGTATTCTTGTCTTATGATTGGTGTCTCACAGAGGAACAGTATTCTTGTCTATGATTGGTGTCTCACAGAGGAACGGTGTTCTCCTTGTCTATGATTGGTGTCTCAGATAGGAACGGTGTTCTCCTTGTCAATAATTTGTCTCACACAAAGGAATGGTGTTCTCCTTGTCAATGGTTGGTGTCTATCACAAAGGAATGGTGTTCTCCTTGTCAATGATGGGTGTCTCACAGAGGAACGGTGTTCTCCTTGTCTATGATTGGTGTCGACCTTTTACGCCCTCTGTGGGGACCATCCCTTAGCCGAATGGCCTAAGTCCAACCAGTCACCACAGAAAGCGAGGTTTTAAATTACAACATAAAAAGGGATAATCACAGGGGACCTAAGTCATCCTCCTTCAGCAAGCCCAACAACACCCTTGTCTTACCAGAGATATTATGGCTAAGTCTAATGGACATAACCATGAGGTAGTCTGGGTTCATACAAGAACAAGCGAAGGTAACAATTACAGCCCGAGGGCTTGTTTATTTTGATGATAATCAGCATTGAATAATTTGTACAATTTGGTATATCCAACTTTGATAGATATCAATACTCGGGTATGAATAACAAAGTAATTCTCCTCATAAATAAAGATACAAAACAGGATATCATTATCTGACATAGACAGGGAAATTGTCCCTATTAAAAACTTTAAAGGTGTACAAATAATATACCTTCCCATGAGAATATAAAGCTCTCAAAACCGTAAGTTAACATTTCCATCAAACTAACATTTAATAGGTCTCGAAGATAGTAGTCATAACATATAACATTAAAGTCATCTGACATTAGACTATATAAATAACCTAAACCTTAACATTTCCCATGAGATAGTAAACAAACCTACACGAAATAAAGTCATCTGACTGTAAAAAATATAAATAACCTCATACGTGACATTTCCCATGAGATAGTAAACAAACCTAAATGAAATAAAGTCATCAGACTGTAAACAATATAAATAACCTAACACTTAACAACTTCAGATAGACTGACTCCTTATAACCATGTTTCCAACCCTGACCTGAATACAGAAAGATAATAGTCAAAGTCTAATCTCCCTCTTTTACAATAAATTCCTTAAACTCCTCCAGGATTTGAACCATGACCTAAAATATACAATGTTCATGGTCAAAGTTAAACTTCTCTTATTTAGATATGAATTTCCTAAACTTCTCCAAGATTTGAACCACGACCTGACATATACCATGCGCATGGTCAAAGAATAATTTCCCTTATTTACACTAAATCTCCTAAACTCCTCCAGGATTCGAACCATGACCTGAAATATACAATGTTCATGGTCGAAGATCAATTTCCCTTATTTACACTAAGTCTCCTAAACTCCTCCAGGATTTGAACCACGACCTGAAATATAGAATGTTCATGGTCAAAGATTAATTTCCCTTCATAACAATAGCTTACGTTTAAGACGATCCTAGGGGCCTACAATGCGCCCAAGTATTCCTTATACTTAACCAGCATCAAAGAGTGACATTCATTGTGGGCCACAGGCTTATATTTGATTCTGCCCAGCGGGGAAACTAGGTAGGAAAGAATTACATCATCGAGTCGTCACCAATATCCAATCACAAGGTTCCACTCTTCCACAGCGCAGTTGAGACTCACATAGCAACGGGGGGTGGGGGTAACCACGGACGCCTGAGACACTGATATCCACTTAGAATTGCACTCTCGCACATGCGCGCTTCGAACGGACTGTCTTAGTTTGGAGAGGAGGCGAGGACGTGGCTGACTTCCCTTTCAAAGTTTTTATGCAGTGCGACCAACAAGGTCGTTCCGTGGCTTGATTGTTGTTGTTGAACAAGACTTCGGCTTTTCTGGTGAATAGGGTAAGTAGAAAACAGTTGTTGGTGACGGGTCAGTCTGTAGCCACAGTACAGGTGTCTCACAGAGGAATGGTGTTCTCCTTGTCAATGATTGGTGTCTCACAGAGGAATGGTGTTCTCCTTGTCTATGATTAGTGTCTCACAGAGGAATGGTGTTCTCCTTGTCTATGATTGGTGTCTCTCAGAGGAATGGTATTCTCCTTGTCTATGATTGGTGTCTCACAGAGGAACGGTGTTCTCCTTGTCTATGATTGGTGTCTCACAGAGGAACGGTGTTCTCCTTGTCTATGATTGGTGTCTCTCAGAGGAATGGTGTTCTCCTTGTCTATGATTGGTGTCTCACAGAGGAACAATATTCTTGTCTATGATTGGTGTCTCACAGAGGAACAATATTCTTGTCTATGATTGGTGTCTCACAATGGAACGGTATCCTTGTCTATGATTGGTGTCTCACAGAGGAATGGTATTCTTGTCTATGATTGGTGTCTCTCAGAGGAACGGTATTCTTGTCTATGATTGGTGTCTCACAGAGGAACGGTATTCTTGTCTATGATTGGTGTCTCACAGAGGAACGGTATTCTTGTCTATGATTGGTGTCTCTCAGAGGAACAGTGGGTTGAAGAATGTCTATTGTGCTCAGGTGCTGCAGAAGCAGATGGATCTGGAACTGGACTTATTCGCAGACTCAAAAGAGAAGAGTCTCAGTCTCATCACTAACGTGGTGGCACGTGTCACTGTTCAAGCTCTCAGCAGTCAGCCCGTGGACCACGAAGATGCCCTCAAGAATCTCGGCACCAGTGAGGTTGCAGGTAAAATGCTCTATTCTTTCATTGGATAGGCCTGCTCCTTTTTGAACTTCAATGCGGATACATATAGTGAGATTGTTAGCTACTTTATATCAATCAGAAACACAACCGTCTGCGACTTAGAGTTGGTATTTGGCCACCACTTGTTTCCCTATAGATTATTTGGAAAGACTGGAAGATAGAAAGGTAGAAATGGCAAACAGAAACCCCGGGAATCAATATTGAACTATTTATTAGAGTAGCTACTTTAATAAGGCATCATAGAGAATAATCTCCAGAACAGTCACTTAATAAGATATCTTCAACTTAGGAACAAATATTATGTTAAAGAGCCATAAAAATAAAGAGATAACCTCCGAATAGAGGCTCCACAGGGAAACCTCCGAATAGAGGCTCCACAGGGAAACCTCCGAATAGAGGCTCCACAGGGAAACCTTCGAATAGAGGCTCCACAGGGAAACCTTCGAATAGAGGCTCCACAGGGAAACCTCCGAATAGAGGCTCCACAGGGAAACCTCCGAATAGAGGCTCCACAGGGAAACCATTCACTACAAGAAGGTAGCGACTGGGAAACAAGTTGTCAGGGAATCAAATTTTTAGAATTTTTACATATTCATTAAAAAACATACTTTCATTTACAATAGTTAAATAACATTTTTGTTCCAGTTAATAGTCAGCATGAATCTCTCTTAACACAATAGTCCCTGTTGTGCATAGTAATTTCAATGATCAAAGTCAACACGTGAGTTTCATGTTATCTTTCCACACATCTTTAGCCAAAGATGAGTCACGCACATGTGCAAGAATTTGGTTACGATATAGAATGAAGAAACTAAAAAGAAGGTTTCACAACAATTTCAATCAAGGTACTAGTGTAAGATGATGTTGTAATGGCTCAATACAATCTCAATGAAATCTGCACTACCCAATAGACCATTGGCTTAGGTTGAAATCCTTTAGAGCCCCTTCTACCGACTCCATATCCATAGACTGTGGTCCGTAGAAATTATATTCGTGTCCACGCAGTACATATCCTTAATGACAGGATTGTGCCAACAAATAAGATAGCTGAGGACTTTGTCCAATAAACTTTTGGCATTAACCACCAAGCAGCCAGCTAATCAACAACAGAAAATAAAACAACTTTTTTGAGATAACATTCAGAAATATATTTGAAATTTAGGTTAAGTGCAATCACATTAACTATATTTATAACACGATTTAAACTGTTAAAGCTATACTCAACAATGAATTCTTTCACTGCCACTGGTTATTTTATATTGATGCACTTACACATATTTACTTAAATGTGATTGCTGATTGGTAGTCCATACAAACTAGTCCTTAGACAGTTAAAGTTGACCAACTTCCACGGAGTACGGATCAGGCAGAGCACTTTGCTAATAATGCAATGTATGGAGTGGGATAGTCACTTTTTCACTCACAGCACCATCTGACATTGTCTACTAACAATTTTGGATTTGAATATTTGAATAACTCCATTTATCCAACATCCAAAAGAAAAGTTTTAAAATACTATTGATAATAAAATATTGTACATGCAATTTCAAATACTTAATGATATTGCTCAAAATAAAACAAAATTTTAAACTTTTTTGACTCTATTTTATAAATCTAAATAAATAATTATAGATCGATTCATTACTTAAGGAACAACTTTTTTTCGACACATAAACACTTGAACACACAAAGGCCAGTATAGATAGATTCTTAATCTCATGGCTTGTTTTTACAAGTAGTCACATTTGCTCAATGCAAGATGATAAATACTCAGATGGAAAGTTTCTCTAGTTTTAATAAATCTGACGAGACAGAGTCTTGTAATGGTTTGTTCTAGACCGTCTTGGAGACTACTCTGAAGAGGATGAGGACTTCAGCAGCAACGAGGACTTGGAAGGAGAGGGCTCGGACTCTGAGGCTATGATTGGAGAAGATCCTTTGGGTCGCAGGTCACGCAAGGCAGCCCGAGCCAAGATCCCAGCCAACACCAGGGTAACAACTTTCTCAAAATACAACAATGGCTCAATTTGTTACCATGTACAATGTAGTGTTGATATTTTCACATTGGGCTTTCTCCAGAATGGGCTAAGGATCACCTTATACAAGGAGGCATCATAACTATCCAATGTATTATGAGAAATAATAATAATTATCATCATAACCATCAACTGCCTCCAGCTTGTGGCTGGGTCAGTATAGTAAAATGCCTTCATCTTGCTTTATCTGTCCACCACTTTTCATCCTATAATTTCTTCCATTCATCCCTTCTCACTAGAACACTTTTTGTTTTGTGCTCCTCCCATCACTTTCTTGGCCTTCCTTTCGGCCTTTTTCCTACATACTCTGTTTCCAACATTTTCTTTGACATCCTCTCCTTCTCCAGCCTCTTTACATGAGCATACCATCTGTCTTGCTTCCTCTACTATCTCATGTACTCCTACTCTTCCCCGGATAACTATGGTCCTAATCCTGTTTCTCCTCCTGACAGCTAACGTGCTCCTCACAAACCTCATTCCCATGACCTCCACTTTCCTAGTCTCTCTTACATTCACTGTCCGTGGGTACAAAGTATGCCCTGTACAACACTTCAAGGGCACTTCTGCTCTTCATAGAAATAATACAGTAGTCATTTACCATACTTATGTTTAAAAAGTTAAATTGGTTTGAACCTACAGCCACGTTGGTGTATTTTTAAATATCTTTGTAAGTATCATTGTTAGTAACATAAAATACAATGAGCATTAGTAATAATTTTAAAAAGTTGACAGATAAATTTTGAAAAGCCCTTTCAAAATTACTATAGGGGCCCTATTAATTGGCAAATTTAGCCATATTTAAAAAATACACTTTTTTATCTTTACTATTTAGTATCTTCTGTAATATATTTTTTTTGATCAAAAGGTTGATATTTGTTTTGAAATAACATTTTATTTGTGTACATCTATTAAAAATAATGCTAAAAAAATGATAAATTCAATAAAACACTAATACATGTAAATAATAACCACTTTCTATAGTTTATATTATATATACATATATATATATATATATTTATTAGGGTGGCCCTTATTTTCGAATGTTTTAAATATGGCGGCCTCACCCCCCCTTTTTTTTCCACTTTAGAGAAAATGTGGTAAGTTTTAGACTGATCGAATCATATTTAGAGGTTGCACAACGATGTTGAAATGTTACATTTTAACAAATATTTTATTCACTCAAGTTTGAGTACTACAACTACTACCACTACCACTACAGTGTTTTGTCCCATTAGTAATGACATGGCAACATGTGCAATTCAGCCCAGTTCTATTCTCAAGGCCACCATAAGGATGAGTCATTCTCACAGCTAAGTCAACTCAAGGATGCTCAGTCGTTTAATCACTTCAATCTGTGCATCATGTTGTTACCATGTCAAAGTCGAGTCGAGTTGAGACCGCTATTTAATTTGTGGGTCAGGAAGACTGTAAAATAACGGAGGGGGGGGGAGGGGGGGACGACGACTGCCTTCTAAATGTCGAGTTTTAAGTTTACTTTTTTACCACTATTGTTTCTTGCGGAACACTGTTCTTGAGAGTGCGAGATATACATTAAGTGCTGCTGTCGTGTTTTGGAGCTTGAATACCAGTTCAAGATGAGCAAAATAGTATTAAAAAGTTGGATATACCCTTTTGGGCTGGAAAAACCTTCAAAAGCGTGCTAAATGGCAGGCAAGCAAAACACACAAGAATGAATCATGATGAGATGGGCAAACTTGACACAATGAACAATAGCGACAAAGACTACGAATAACTTGTTTAAACTCCTCCACCATCATGCAGTTCTGGTAAATTTTTCCAAAGAAACACAAGAAAGGTAGTAGTTAAGTCTGCTGTCACAACTGCACTTGGCTCTTATAAAGTCAGTGATCGCAATGCAACTCGTGTGCAAAGATTCTCGGCCACAATGTATACAAGCTGGCCATCGATCGAACATCGATCCAGCAAATTATGTTGCCCCCCCTAAGAAAAAGGTTTCAGACTTAAGACGCTCTAATTAGCCGTTGGGATGGCAAGCTTCTTCCCAGCTTAGATGGCCAGGGTCGAGTTGAATGACTTCCCATTCTTGTGTCAAGCGTAAGTGGTGAGCAGCTTTTGACTGTCCATCAGCTAACTTCAATCACTGGAGAGGAGCGAGCCGCAGCTGTGGCCACTGCACTTCAAGAATGGGGACTCGGTGACCAAATTAAAGTAACTTAGGTAATTCCTTGAGCAGTTCCATGATTTGTGTTGTGGATAGAATTAACATATTTTGTAACTGCATTTACCTTTCAAATTTTATTGCAGGTCTCCACTAAGGAGCAAGCTTGCTTCTGGAGCAAAATCTTGACCAAAAGTTATTACATCTTGTGTGCCGTCATAATATATGTGAATTGGTACTTAAGACAGTTTTTGAAAAGTGTGCAGGACCTTCGTCAGGACCTAAATTGAGTCTTTTCCAGCGTTTCAAACAAGAGTGGTACTCTGCTAACATAGATGATTCAAAATATGAAAGTGGAATGAGTGATGAAGCGATCCTTATGGCCCCAAAAAGACTTTGCAGTTGACTTTGTTCATGAAAACCAAGCAACAATAACATTACTAATACTTGTAATACAATTATAGAACAGTGAAATATTAACTAGAGGAAAGTAATATATTGAACTATTTATACTTTTTACGGTTCAAACAATGCAGAGATGATGATCACGAGTTCCTAGAGATATTTATTGTATTCCTGGATGGCGCCCCAAACCGAGGTGTGTGATTCCATGCACCAGGAGTTGTCCATCATGCAAGATGGATGTCGAAAGCGATTTATGCTTTGAAAATCTTCATGTTCCGTGGACAGTTCTCTCTGACTGGTCACAAAACAAGAGCACTGCGGCGGGTCTCTATGGTCATACTACCTCTGTATGTTG